>CM035789.1:12308728-12318728 GCA_020466265.1 Siphamia tubifer
TAAACTGACTGCATAAAGAAGTGTGGCAGCTTTATTTCTATCAGTGGTTAAATGCAGCCTCTGTGCCACAGATGGAGGGTTAGTCGCTGAGTTGTTTTCGGGTTGATCTTTCTTCTTTGGAGGTGGAAGTGGTACTTTATTTTTTTATTTTTATTTTTTTTTTTATTTTTTTTTTGAAGATGACTTTTGCCATGCTGAGACCTGTGGCGACACATTTAATCTACTCAGACTTTGGTGTCACATCAGAGGACGATGAGAAATGTAGTGAAAGTGACGGAAGTTCTGAGAGAAGTTACTGCGAAAGCTCCGAGAAGCGAAGAAGGATTTCACGAAAACTGGAAGGAGAAACAACCATGGTAAAACAGAGGAGTGCAGCCAACGCCAGGGAGAGAGGAAGGACCCAAAGTGTTAACACTGCCTTCACGGCTCTACGGACACTGATACCCACAGAGCCAGTGGACAGAAAACTGTCCAAGATTGAGACTCTGCGTCTGGCGTCCAGCTACATTTCCCATCTGGCCAACGTGCTTCTTCTGGGGGATGGTGTCTCTGATGGACAGCCCTGTCTGGGTGCAGTCCATGAGCAAGAAGACAGTGGGACGAAGCAGCCTCGAACCATCTGCACATTCTGTTTGAGCAACCAGAGGAAAGGGGGTAAATGCTCTTTTATGATGGCACTAGTGTGAACACAACAACAGATTAACAGGAAACCATGCATTCCTGGTCCCAGATACATTTATTTTTGTTATTATTATCTTGATTTTTATTTTTTTTAAATAGTTGGACCAGAGCAGATTATAATTGCCTTTTTGTAATTTAATAATTGCTATTCTTATGTCAAACCATTATTGTTAATGGATTTCTGGATGTAAAATGTGGTTTTTACGCAGCAACTTTGGGAGTCTCTCTACACAGTAAATTTTGCAGTGTTAAATCAACACTTAGAGAGTTTATTTAACTTCTTCTAGAGTGTATTTGGTCCCATTGTCTCCAAATTAACACTGCAAAATCTACAGTGTATTCTCACAGGCAGATTCATCTGGTTACAGTTTTACATCAATGTAAAGACATGCTGAAAATATGCAAATCAAATATATCTTTAATTGGGAAAAAGTGCATGAGAAAAAGTTAGGTCATAAAATAAGAGGGTTTTGTCCAGAATTTTCCTGACTGAATATTCTGTTGTTGTTGTTGTTGTTTTTTCCTTCTAGATAAAGGATGGGAAAGACTGTTTTAAAATGCGAGGACTGGGTCCACTGCGAATGAGACGCTGACTTACAACCAGTGAATGATGAGCAACCTGTAAATCCTCAAAGACTGTCTCAGGGAAGAGTGGAAGCTGGTGTTACAGAGTACACACACAGGCACATTTTCACATGCTGGATACAATGGTGGAACCAAAAACACTATTTATACTTGACTGAAGATTCTTAGAAATAATCTTTTCAAAAATGCAGTGCATTTGTTTGAAACTAAGTTTTTTGGGTTTTTGTTTTTATTTTTTTTATTTTTTTTGGTCTGGTCTTTTTGAAAAAAGTTTTTAATAAAGTATATTTTATCAAAATAAAAATGCTTTTTCATGATTTGCACTTTTGATGAGATCAGTTTGATACCATAGAATGAAGGAACCTGTAAGAGTGTGATAATCCTGCATGAAATCAGAAAAGGATTAACACTTGATATTCAGTATATTTTAATAAAATGATAAAAGGGGAAAAATTGAGACTAGTGACCAACAGTCTTTCTAATATCTATGCAGAGATACTAAGTCTTTTACATCAGTTTTAGATGGAAATTCTTATTAATGTCTCTATAGATGGAAGACGAACTACTCCAAACTTCACACACATTCTTCACTATTTGCGGTTGTGTTACTAAGACGTTACTCATGAAGCCTGAAGATCCGTAGCTAAGGTTCAAGGTTTCTGGTGTCAGGGCCTGGTGTATTTTTTTCCGAAACTCACGATTAGTGTTTTTTTGAAGTCTGTTATCGATTAGTCACGGAAAATAGTAGCCCACACTCAGCCCGGATCCCCCAACACAGCTGTTGGTATGTCAGGGGGATAAATCACTGCTGTGAGCCTGTTGGACAGGGAGAGATGGGGTGAGGGGTCAGAGGTCACAGAGCAGTGCAGTACTGAAACCCTGTTGACGTGTAATAATGGCAGATGATGCAGATATAATCCTAGCGTTGATTTTAATCACACGTCAGAGAAGGTTTAATATCCGCTCGTGTCAGAAAGACGCAGTATTTTGTTAACTATTGTCGAGCCAGTTTCAACCACTTGTACTGGGTTTATTAATGAGGAATATTAATCCTAAACACCATTTCAGTCTCTGTGGATTTTTTGGGTTTTTTTTTCTGTCTTCAATCTAAAACAGACCCTAGTGATCCGTCTAACAGGCAGCTCAGACACATGCAGCTGAGCCCAACATCCTTTGAGTCGCATTGCAAACACAACATGACAGAGGATAGTATATGGAAAGTGAATTTTAAGGCAGTTAAAGGTGCATGCTGGGGGTCCGAGCTCCCCCTTCCCCCACCTGCCTTGTCAGCCTAATTGGAATTTGCTGTGCCAAGTCCTCCATGCTCAGGGCCCGGGCCTCCTCAAATGGCTCCCCGAGGCTCCCCCCGGCAGGAAGATGTCACGGAGGCACAGGAAGGGAAAACAACGCTCAGCCGACCTTTCTAAGGAACTCTCTGTGCGGCGGGCTTTGGGTCAGCGCCAGTCTTGACATCATCCGGCGCTGGGACCCAGATGTACAGCTCTCTGGTGGTACTTTAAGAACGACAGGAACCAAATAGTGAGTTCTCAACAAATTCAGAAGGAGACTTTTCTCTCTCTCTCTCTCTCTCTCTCTCTCTCTCTCTCTCTAAGATGACAGGTACAAATTGATGGTCAAGACCATCAGAGGAGATGAAGAGAAGAGCAAAGACAGCAAATAAGGTCATGGTGGATCTGTTTAACATGTCTGACAGACGGGGATGTGAATCCACCTGGGGACCACTGCTAACATTTATACTTTACTACTTCACTTTGGTGAGTTTTTCTCTTTTTTTTTTTGGACGATTCCATCTTTTAATCCCCAAAAGAGGGTTTGAGCAGGAAGTATTTCAACAGGGATGAAGTAAAGCTAGTTGACAGTTCTTCATTGTCCTGCCAGTTATGTGTCCTAAAAGAAAATTAAAAAAAAGAAAAGAAAAGAAATGGCCCAGATTATTTACAACACAAGCACTACACTTATTTTCTATTCAGCTTCTATTTTTGCCATTTGTTTGAAGGGCAGAGTGTGAAAACTACAGTATAACACAATGGGATTTAATGTCTTGGGATTTAATGCTGGAAATAAAACAGATAAAATAGCGTCAATAATACTTACAAAACACTAGCACAACAATTTGAATGCATGACGGCTGCGCGAACAGACTCACTTTAGAGCAACTCTAAAACAATGTAAGATATGAATTTGTCTTCCTTATGTTGCTCACTTAGATATTCTATGCTGTTTTATGTCTTAAAAATGAGAGATTGTAGTTTGGTGTTCTTCTTTTGTGTAATGTTTCATATGATAAAGCATACAAAGGAGAAAAACAATCACATTTACAAGTGCAATTTAATGAATCCTGGTGAGGAATAGCTGTATCTTTACTGATAAGACACAAATCACTGCTCTGACAGCACAGGCGGCTTCAATGTGCTCCTGCTTTACCATCAGGGAAGAAAAAAATAAAATAGATGATCCAGAAACGGGAAGGATGTAAAGCCTTTTTTTCAAAATTCATCTGCACAGTCCTGATTCCCAGATGGGTGCTTACCTTCACCATGTGTAGTCTTGCCAAAAAAAAAAAAAAAAAAAAAAAAACCTTGTAAGAAACAAACCTGCACATGGTAATATTTTAATAGCTGTTGCTCTTACAGCCCTCAGCTTGAAGTAACAGTCTGCTTCAGCATGTTTCAATACTGACTGGCTGGGGAGATGGCCCCTTATTCAACCTGGACGTCAAAAATATTAATGGTTCTGAGTCACTATGTGGCTCAACACTCAGATACCTTACATCCGATTACTGACATGATCACTTTTCCAGAGGGGGAGGATGTCTACCCGACTATCAGCTGAGCTTCAGAGCCTCATCTGAAGAGTCGGTTCTGTCTCCTCAAACCTACAGGAACAATAGTTTTCATGTCTCAAAGAGTTTGGCACGGCCTTAATACAGACAGAGGATGATGGAGGGCTGCACAGTGAACACGATGGGGGTGGGGGGGGCTGGAGAAAAGGAAATCCCAGAGAAGAAATTATAGAACAATACAGGCCATCGTAGCCTAGCTCTGTTCTGCTACAGGTTTGGACAATCAACCTACAGCTTTCAGCAGCAGCAGCAGCAGCAGCAGCAGCAGCAGCAGCAGCAGCGTGCCAAAGCCCAGAGGCAGAGGTGAGAATCAACAACACAGGCTTACAGGATTTTTGCTTCCGTATGTAAACAATTGAACAGGCGATGATGAAGCTCTGAAACCACGATTCCCCGAACAAAGACAGGAATAATTTACCAGGGAATATTCAGTGGTAAAACCCTAATGTGTAACCCTGAATATACATGGAAATATTAATAAAGTAAAAGTGTTTATCTGCTGTATATGATTATCATTGGATGTGTTTGTGGTTCATCTATAAAATTGTGTTAATTGAACTGTGAAAAGATATATATTATAATATAATACTGTTTTACACTTGAAGCAATCACAGAAACAAATAAATATGAAGTCTAATAATAATAGTCACTGTTGGTATCTCTTGTATATACAACCTGCTGGGTTTGTGTATTAACTTAAATACACAAATATATCTGCCAAACATCAGTATCAACCCACATATTTACAAATAAGAGCTAACCATTGGCAGTGGGTGATGTTTATCATTTGAGTTATTGTCCATACATTTGTGAAGTTGATTTTATTTTGATTTTTTTCAAGTGAGGAATTTTTTTTTTCTTTCTCTGGATAAATAAGTGTAATTGAAAATACTAATTCAACATTAAACAGTTATTCTATCCCTAGTATATAGTAAGTTCAGACCTTGAATACTGATGGAAGCGACACTATATCGACAAAAATACTAGGGCACATTAGTTAGGACATTTATCAAGGGGGAAAAAAATCTCTTTTTTTCTTATTGAGTGAAAGTAGAAGAAAACATACACTTGCATATGATTCTAAATTTATGTGAAGATTATTATTTATGGTCAGAGTACTTCAAGCACTTCAGAAAAGATACAACAATGTAATAAAAAAAATCTAAATTTTGAGTGACACTAGTCAAAAACAAACTAAAGCATTTTGTATATGTACATTATACAAATACATTATATATATATATAGTGTAAAGAAAATTCGCTATTGTTTGTAGTCCAGCCCCTGATTAGTAATGAATTATCTGAACTCATTGTGTCTCATATTTTGCTCATATAGTGTAACCCTTTAACTACTGAGATTTTAACATTTCCAGTCAAAAATTTATAAAATAAGCAACAAAATGAACAATAACAGCCAACAAAAATATAATGATCCAACAAAATAATAAGTAATATGAACAAAATAAGACACAAATGGCACAAAAGTGAAGAAAAAATAATAAAATATAATATTAAATGTATAAATATAAAACTAAATAAGGAGCAGATTAACAAAAACTAATACATATTTACAAAATAATAACTTAACTTAGTTAAAATAAACTAAAATAAATAAATAAATACACAATATTGTAATTTGGTTCCAGTAGTTTTAGTTTAGGCTTTTTCTTTTTTCTGAATCAGTTGCTTTTTTTTTTAACACCTGTACCTGGTTATTTCCATATATCAGATCCATGAACAAAACTCAGTAAAATCACAATAAAAAAAAACCCAGTAATTTTCTAAACCATTCTTTCAGACACATCAGGGGTTAAAGGGTTACTGTCATATCTGAACTTAAAAGAATGAGCAAAAAGCCTCATGAAGCTGAATGTTAAGTACAGGATGAGGAATAAATACAGTCATTTCATTCATTCCTCAACAATATTTTGTTCCAATAAATTTTTACTGACTGTAATTTTTCATTTCAGACCAAATTCAACGAATGCCTTTTTTGTTTTTTTTTGAGGCAGGACTTCATAATCCATCTTCCTCACCTGCAGTGTTAGTGTGGTGTTAGTTTACTCCATCAAAGGGCTGTATATCTGTCAAACCATAGTAAACAGTTCACAGTCTTCATGGGAAAGTCTGGGTATACAGGACCTGTGGGGCGACGGCGGAACCATTGGGACATTTCATTTCAGCAAACAGAGCAAACAGTCAGAGGATTTCCTCAATCAGAGACTAAAGAGTGTGCACTGAACAACCTCACTGACAGAAACATGGAGACCTACGCTAGCAGCTGGGCGTGCTAACAACCTCTGGGATTACTGTGGCGTGCAACACCCTTTTAGTACGGCATGCTGGGCCAGAATCAAACACATACAGACCCATGTAACACATGCACTCATTCACATTCACACCAACAATTATATCTTTAGAGAATCACATTTTTCATGACTCTTCCAACCTCTGGCAGTTTGTTTTTTCTTTCTTTCTTTCTTTTTCTGACATTTATCAGCAGATAATTAGTTTTTCTTTTCCTGAATGAAACACATATTTTTGTGTTGCTGTAAACTTCCCATGTGCCTCATTCTAATGTTTAGTAGCATTACAATACAGGGACCTTTACATGCCCCAACAACTAAATTAAGTATGTTAATAAAACTGTTAAAAATTATAGCCTGTCATGTTTTTGTGTTTGCAGTTTCTTCCTGATACAGAGGTTCTTCCTGCTCATAAATCTAAAGCGCTCACAGCTGCAGCAGTCCTGTAGTAGGAACTGGCCAAAAACCCTCATTTGCACTGATGTTCAGGGGTAACATCAGTAAATTTTTACATCCCTCTGCTCGCTGTGCCAGCTGCTGCTGAACGAGGCATTGTTTAATGCAGATGGTGGAATCCAAAGACCTCACTCTTCCCTTTTCCATAAAGCCAGTCTGCTATTAATAACCGTATATCAACCTCCTTTGTCGACAAGAGCGACACATACAAAAAATATGCTTGAAGGGAGACAATGGGGAGTTCCCTGAGATGAAAACAACAGGATGAGCAAGTTTTAAGTGGGTGTATGTGTGATGGTCGGAGAAATACCCTACAGAACACGTCTGAATTTAGGTGTAACGTTTTTCTTTAAAATATTTTAAATGTTACATTAAAAATCACATCTTTTCCTCATTTAGTAATGCAGTTGGGTGTATTTATTCTTCGTTGTTGCAGTTTTTAATCAATCAATCAATCAATCAATCAATCAACAAGGCACATTTTGACTTGAAAGTATTAAAACAGCAACATCCAATTTCTATATATATTTTTTTGCATTGCTTTGGTAGTGTTTAATGAATCCAAAATAATATATTAATACTTGAAATAATATTAATGTGGTAATATAATCACAGTAAAAATATGATTATTATGCGAATGGTTGACATATGTAACATTAAAGATGTTTTGTTTTCCATTATATTCACTACATGATGTTTGTATAAAGTTTTGAAAAATGACATTTAACCACCTGGTTTTCTGTAGAAATTCAGTGTAACATGACCTATTCTGTTTTGGTTTCCTTTTGTACCATCGGATGTTGTTCATTTAAGTATGACCTGATTTGTAACAAATACTGGAATAAATACAACATATTTTTAAACCCACAAAGGCTGAGTATTGTTTTTGTAACAGTTCCCAAATAATTTTTCTTTTCTGTTTAGCTTTTCTCTGAGAGATTTCTCAGCATTTATCATAATATTTTACTCTTTTTTTTCAGTGAATATCATGTATTGTCTTATAATTAATTTACTAATCATGTAAATGTTCATTAAAACAAACTGAAGTTGAGGTTTATCATATAAAAACAGAGAACACTGAAGAAAAACGTTATCCATTAAAATGTATTGAGCTTGAATTTCAACTTAAAACCAGTATTTCCATCCACTTACATTGATCCAAATTGATGGGTTTTACTTTTGAATTTTGTAGAAGATGACAGCATTTCCACATTCTCTTCAGAGCCGCCAAATGTCTAAAAAGGGTCATACACTTTAAACCCAAACATTGAGAATAATTAAATATATTCAGTTGTAAATACTCAAAGTTTCAGAAATAGTACTACAAATTGGAAATTGCAAATAGTTTCATACTATTTGTTATTTTGTAAATACATATTCATTTTTTGTTGCTTATTTTGTTTATTTGATTAATTTTCTTCAATTACGTTGTTCGTGTTAGTATAAATTTGTCGGATTATTCATTTTTTGTTCATTTTTATTGATCGCTTTGTCTTTTTTTTTTGTTCATTTGTTGCATATTTTATTTATTTATTCATTTATTTATTTATTTTTACTGTGGAACTGTTAAAATCTCAGGAGTTAAAGGGTTCAAATGTAAGGCCAGTTAGTGTCCAGGATTTAAAGTATATGTGTAAAAACAAAATAATAATAATTTAGGGACATTTTTCATATTAAACTGCCTTGTTGCAAAATCTGTTAAAGTGATGATTTCTTCCACCTTTTTCAAATGTGCCCTGGTTTCACTGCACCACCACATGGTGGCATTATCACCCAAAACATGTCAACATGGGTAGTATCTTTAAGATAAATAAATAACTTCACAGGAAATTGGTTTTGGGAAGTGAAAGCATCCTTTACACCAAACTTCAAACTGAGCTGAAAATGATGAAGAGTATTGTTGGATTATTGTTCTTTGAGGTGAGTTAAATCTAAATGTTATTACACTAAAAATGGCTGAGTGTTTAATACTGTCACTGACTACTGTGGTTTGATTTTTTTTTTTTTTTAGCTGCTTTTGGTTTGTTGCGCAACTCAAAAAGCAGAAACTAGAGCAAACTGCAATGAAGATGTTTCTCTGGAGTGTCACGGTGTTAATTTCGCCACCATGGATTTCATCTCAGTGGCATGGTATAAGGTCAGTTATGTTTTATTTCTAACTGTATTAATGTTAATAACTGTGCAAATGTACCCGAACTGTTCCTGTGTGTTGTGCTGTGTTTTCATATGGTGATGCGTTTGTCACTTCAAACAGCTAAACAATGAAAAAAGACAAGGAATCATCAGGAAAAACAAGGATAAAGAAGAACCAGAGTACTACAAATTTCATCGGTCAACCAGTATTGGGAAGAACAACAATCTAATCATCAGAAATGTGACATCTAAAGATTCAGGCATCTATGAGTGTGGTGTCAGTGCAAATGTAGGAGGCAAAAATGTCAATCAGAAAGTCATCCTAAATGTTTCCGGTGAGTCTTAAATCTAATATATTTTATCCATATATGATGTTCGACTAGACATAATCAATGATCAAATTTAATTTATATAGCGTCGTATCGTAACAATAGTTATCTCATTACACTTTACATTTAGAGCCTTAACCCTTTAACCCCTGATACGTCAGCACTGATGGATGGTTTAGTTTAAAAATTCAGAAAATTTTAATTTAACAAATGTATTTTTAGCGAGTTTTGTTGATGGAACTGAGCTATAAATAAATAAAAATAAACAGATATCAAAAAGCAACTGACTAAACTAAAACTATTGGAACCAAATTACAATACAAGTTATTTATTTATTTATTTATTTTTTTTACTCAATTGTTTTGCAAATTGTTTCATGCTATTTGTTATTTTGTAAATATTTGTTTTTTGTTGCTTATTTTGTTGTTTACTGTATTTGGTTTATTTTTTTTGAAACATGCAAATCTGCCACAGAAGGAGACATAATTTGTTATTATCCAACTCATTTTTCATCACAACATGAAAATACTAACACTACAGAATCAAAACATCTGCAGTTTTTATGTCGTGTTCTTATATTATACTTTAATTACAGACTGAAAAAATGCAATGGTTGTGTTTCCTTGTGTTTTTTTTTTTTTGTTCTT
>CM035789.1:12333728-12503728 GCA_020466265.1 Siphamia tubifer
GCATCAAATAAGAAATCAGTTCATTGTTGTGTCTGTGTGGAAACTTTCAGTCATCTTTTCTTGTAATATAAAAAAAATGTACAATGACACATTCAGACCTACAGACATCAGTCTCTGTAGTCTACAGTTATCTCTGCTCCTAAAAAAAATATTGACATTTTAATGCACCATCTTGTCTAATTTTTTTTCCTAAATGCATATTTTATAGTTTTATGAAAATGATTTATATTGTATTAATGCTCCACTGTTAAAATATAAAATAAAATAAAAACAATACTGTAAAAAAAAAAAACAACAACAACAAAAAAAACCCCACAAGAAACAGTGAACATATTTAAAAAGCAAGATGTAGATTTAACATTTTAAATATGGATATTTATTACTATCTTACATAGTGTAATTTACACACCTTCATGGTGTCCAAACTACTGTAAAAAACCACCAGGGCCTGTTGGGAGAAGTTCAGTTCAGTGTCTTGTAAAATCAATGTGACATGTGGACAGTTAGCGCCAGGATTCGAACCATCAAACCTTGAGTCATTGGATGACTTGCTCGAACAACCACGTCACACCTGCAGGTTACATGTGTTTAGAATCTTAAATTGTTCACTACTCACTTTTTTTGCTCCTTCTTTTTCTTTTCTTTTCTGTTATTTCAACATTGTGGTTTTACAATTTAAACATCACCGCATTGTTTTTCAATTTACAATTTTATTTTCTCAAAACAATAGAATGCTATAATTTCTACAGTACATACAAATCTGGTTTTGTTAACATACTCTTCCTGTTAAAACTACAGCTATTTTTGATTTAATTATTAACATAAAAATATTTTCAAATAAACAGCTCAGTATTGTAATTTCCCTTACAGGTTTTTTTTATGTTGCAATTTTGCAAAGTTGGTGTTAATTTTATGTTGTTTTTTTTTTTTTTTATTACAGTATCCTGTTTTTAGGGTGACTCTAACCCATTAAAACTCCTCCTCCTTGCGGACTAATTGACCTTCCTTTTCAGGGTCTTTTCTTTTTGTCAGTTCCTAAAGTTTGAACAGTTAAAAAAAGTCTTCAGGTTTGCAACTCCATTCACTTGGAACAACTACAAAAAGCCTTAAAACATAAAGAGCTGGTTTGTAGAAAACTTTCAAAAGGATATTTTCTGACCTATAGTCTGAGACATCTGGCAGCAGATGTTTTATCTAATGTACTTATCTTCACTTCGTGAGCACTTTTAGAAAAGTTAACCTTTCAAGTTTTGACTTGATTTTATGTACCTTTAAGTTCTGAACACGTTATGTTTTTATGATTGAAAATTTGTGTGTAACTATTTAATATAATGATGTGGCCAAAACACTCTTAAATAAGAGAATGTAAAACTCAATGAGGTTAAATAAATAAATTTAAAAACAACTACTGTATTTGTCAAAGGGGCTAATGTTAAACTTAGATCAAGTTTACTTTCATTTCAATTATCATAACAGGGAAAACACATTCACCTTGTGGTTTTAAACAACCTGAATTTTTTTTCCTGATTCTGGTTAAAAGTAAAACTGCAATGAAATACCACAGACCAAACAAACTGTCAATATGTTACACAGTTTGATGTTACAGTAGGAGTTAAAGTTCTTCCCTTTCTGTTTTTCCAGTGAATGCTTGACAGACATTTTGAAGTTTAACAAGTGAAGTGAAAGTGACAGTGTGACTCATGTATGTCTCCAGTTTGTATTGACTTTCCCTGCTGAGATTGTAAAGGAAACCCAGCATATTTGTGTAAATATCCTGGAGACAACAGGTTCAAAGCTCATCAATCTTGTACTGATGGATCAATAAGTATGAGGAAACATTGATAAGCATTGTATTACCCAAGGTGAAGTATCTCACTGAGCAGCTCAGCAAGTTCAGCATTTGGAGAAAAATAATGCGCAAACATCTCCACCTACTGGCATGTCTGCAGATAACACCAACTTTTGCGTCATTAGATTTCACTGTTTCATCATTTAATATCAGTTACAAAACTGTGGGGGAAAAAAGAGCAGCTTGTGACATACACCAACTAATGACATAACCTGGACACATCTTCAGTGTTGGTAATATCTGTGCAATATCTGTTACTCCTGTGCAACAACTGAAACATAAGTGAATATCTCAATATGCAAATGTACCTGTGCAATATCCTAAACTATCATTAACCTCATGGACACTTTATTGTTATGGACACTTATGCACACCAACAATGAGCCTCTTATTATGTACATATTCTTTCACATTTGTATTTTATCTTTTGTTTTCTTTGCACTTAAATGCAAAGACTGGAGTGTCAAATCCAATTTCGTTGTGAAAGCAATGACTATAAAGCCTATTCTTTCTATTCTATTCTACTCTAATCTACTCTACTCTACTCTACTCTACTCTACTCTACTCTACTCTAATCTATTCTATTGTTACTTTAGTCCATGAGCCAGACCACTGATCACAATGGAAAGGGGAGGCAAATTCTTGTTGGTATTTTATTATTGCTATATATCTCCAGATTATGAATTGGTATGACATGTAACCTTTGCAGAACAGTAGTTATTTATCATGCCTTTCTTATTTGAACTATATGCATGCCACACGCCAATAGTGCCCATTCTTAGATGTTGCACATATACAGTAGCAGTTTGGGTTCTTCTACTGATGATTAATATCTGTTACAGTTTTATAAAAAGGCCCTGTAGGCTATATAATTTGTTTGCGCCAATTCCTCTTGGTGCATGAGTGGGCAAGGAGGGAAATCAAATTAAACATTACAATTGACGTAGCTTTTTTGTGAATCATACAGGCCACAGACATTGACTTTGTATGTTTGCTTTAACTAATCACAGAACAGCTCTGGGTTTTCAGTCTGAGAAATTTGAAGAAAATAACATTGCAATTGTTTTTCACTGATTTTTTTGCTATATCTAAGTGGGGGCACAAAGGTCACACAGACGCATGCACACACACACACGAAAGAAATGAATTGGTGTACATTTGGATCTAACTGAACTAAACATATTAATTGAAAGTGATGAATACACGTTGCATTAAGTAACATGAAAGAATCGAGTCATTTTAATAGCTTAAAAAGGCGTTTGGGCGTCAAGTGTTTGAACCACGTTATCTCAATGTGTTCAAATCACATTAATTCCATGCGTCAGTTATGATTCTAGCCTCCACCATGCGTTGGCGTTATTTCCCATCAGTATCAGAAACTACCACAAAGAAGTCAAGCGGTCATTTCAAACACCAGGCGGCACCGAAGCTTTGTGGGGACGGCGCACGTTTTCTTCACCGCAAATTCACGGTCGAGCACGGTTTACTGAAAAGTGAGTATGTGAACTTTGCTATATTGTCTCACTATATTGTTATTCTTTCTGTTTTTGATCTTTAAGAAAATTTCAGCGTGTATATTTACCTAAAATATGCTACTTAAGGAACGGTTAGCATAGATTCGTGGGGGAAAAAACAAGCTAGCATGATGGTATTTGTGAAGCTGGTTCGCTTTTCACCCACGATATAACATATTTATAATGGATTTTTCCACATTTTTGTGCTTGCTTACGTATATTGACAAATAACTTTCGAAAAGGGTTTTTCATTTATATTGTAACTGAGATGTAATCAAATGCTTTATAGTGTGATGTGGACAGTGGATGAGAACACATTCTGTGTCTACATGGGAGAAGATCCTAAAAACCTGATCCAGGAATATGTGGTATGTAAATTTGCAAACTGTTGATTATAAGCATTTAAGTGTGTTGAAACATGATTTATTGACATTGTGCTTTTAGATTTAATTTTTGCTTTCATGTACTTAAGGCAGACATGTCCAAACCATTCCCAAAGGGCCGGTATTCCTGCAGGTCTTTGTTCCATCCAAGCAGCAGCACACCAGACTGGACTCAATTAATCAACTGATCTCAGTCTTCGGAGAGTTGATTGGTCAAACTGTTTACTCTTGGTTGGTTGGAACAAAAACCTGCAGCCACACCGGCCCTTTGTGGAATAGTTTGGACATGCCTGACTTAAGGGGTCCTATACTTAAAAATCAATTTCATAATTTAATCAAATCTATTACACAAAACATATGCCATTACATAGCTGGGCATCTCATTGTGTACAAAAGTAAAACCTACAAAAAGAGACAGCATAGCACAGTAACAATAATGAACAACAACAATGGTCAACAGAAGGTTTTAAATGTCGTCGCCTTTCTAAACTAATACCTTTACCCCTCATTTACACTGGAGCCGTCACGTCAGCCTCATGTCTTATGAATGTCTTTTGAAAAAAAACTGATTGTAATTTACACTGAAAGCGTTAAGTGTTTGGAGCATCAGACTGAAGTCCAGCCTTGAAGCAGTAAACTTTTTATAGTAAACTTGCATATGAAGGCTTTTTTCTGTCTAAATGATCACTTCATTATAAAGCAAAGAACAGAATTTATGCAGCTACCTGGACTGAGAGCAGCATCTGGGGCTGTGTGGGTCTCTCACCTCTCCTTCCTTCTCCTTTGTCCCCATCGCCCCCCCACCCCACAGCTGTGGCACGCTTTTCCTCGCCCCTCGAACAAAACCATTTTAATCTAAACTCGTGCTCCAAGTCCAAGATGTGTCTCCAACGCACTTCTAATTTGGAGAAAACTTGGAGAAAACTTAAACATTAGACGCGAGCTAATGGGTGGACATGGCGACTCACGGAGGTGCAGAGAAGCAGGAGCCGGACTTCAGCTCACTCTGTCTGGCTGATAAGTGAACCAGAGAGTGGGACCAGAAACACTGGTCTAGAATGTGGTGCTGAGCAAGATAGTCAATATTAAATGTGATGTTTTCTAATTGCTCTCAACCTCAAAAAGACAATTTCTATTTCTTAAAATCAAATCAGTCTTTTGGCAGAAACACTATTTAGATTTTAAAATGGGTCACTCAGGTGGATCATGCGTATGCAGGCAGAGTTAAACTGTCACCTTTAGTATTTTTGAAAGGAAGAATTGTCTAATTGTTACACATAAAATTATCATCTTGTTTACAGGACATGGATCAAAACTCTGTCAATGAGGCCATTGAGGAGACTTTAGTGGGAGTGTTCCGCCAGAGGACCTTTTCCTCTACTGAAGACAATGTCGGTGTGGTTCTCGAAGGAGTGAAGGTGCTGCAGGACATGGCAAGCATACCACATGCTATTGTGATGCTTTTTGGTCTGCTCTACTGTCTGAACATCAATTACCCCTCGACTCTACGGTATACCTTTGAAGTCATACAAAAAATTCTTATGGAACTGGATGCCAATAAGTTGTCCAAAAAGGCAGGGATTCTGAAGAACAAGCTACTTGAATGAGTTTATTGACTTTAGGATCTTCTCCCATGTAGACTGGAGTCTAGTTTTGTTATGACTTTTTTGTCCAATTTTGGTCCTTGTTAATGTTTGATTAAAGAGACTAAGTTTTTTTTGCTCCCAGAGTGTACTGTATTGCAACATTTTCAACAAATATTTACACATAGTCTCTTTAATAAGTCTGGGACAAAATATTCTTTGGTGTCAATATTTTTCGTACATTTAATACTTAAATGGACACTGCCAACTGTTATGTAGTTGTCATAGCACTTTATTTGATATGGTGAAAATGCACTTTGCACATGTTCAAAATAAATCATTCAAATCAAATCTTGTGGTAGAGATTTTTCAATAAATCGTTGAAGTTTGGGATTTTTGTCTGCATGTTACCCATTAAGCTTTATTGGATATTTAGTAAATGTATAGTTTCAATGAAACATTTTGCAATACAGTTTTTTTTTTATGTTTTCACATAATTTTAATTTAAAAAAATGTTAATTTCACCTTACAATGAGAAGAAAGTTTCATGGACACAGACAAATAGAGCTTTATGCTTAAATGATCAACAGTATATGAAAAGGTAGTGAATGTGAAAATATCATATTGCTTCTACACATACAAAACCCTGAAGTTGAATGTAAAAAAATCACGTTGCTTTTACATATACAAAACACTTTAATTGAATGTGAAAAAATTACATTGCATCTACATGTACAAAGCACTTTAAAGAAAAAATCTGAATCATATTGAGGTAACGCAATAAAATCATTTGCGACCGGTGTACATGATTTTATCACTTTTACTGGATAAGTTTTTCTTTCAGTGTAGCTACATATATTATATCATGCACAACTTACTTCTGTAAAACTTATCGTCAATATCCAGAATGTTATTGCTTACTGGTCAAAGGCACGATAAAATGCATATACTTTCAAAGTATTACTTACGTCCAGCGTCCAAGCGAACTGCACATCTGGTTGGGGATGCCTAAACTGACGGGGTTTTTTTCTCTGTGAAACGCTTGGTGGTAATGCGCATGCTCAGCAGCGCTTGGGAGCCTAATGTGGCGGGATGCCCATTTTGACAGGATATATATATAGCTAATGGGGGAGCAGGAGCAGGAGGAGGTGATTGGGAGTCAAAGTGATTTAACCATTTCAAGGCAGGGGTGTATTTCCGACTGTTCACATTTTTGTTTTGTTTCATTTTGCTTAAACACCCACAGAAATGGGCTGGGTACACTCATGGTGGAGACAAATTAGCTGTTCGCCGTCTGTGTAGATCATACAGTTTATGTTTCACACTGGACGGGCAAAGGAGCAGAGTACAACATCTGCCGCCTTCAGTGTGAAACTTTCAGACATTATTTTCTTGATTTAGGACCTGTGTCCACTAAAAACCTTAGCTCCCAGGCGCTTTCCGAGAACACTTTCCCAGTGCGCGTGTGTTAAGTTACACCAAAGTCACGCACTTCCGTGTTAAATACATTGTGTGTAAACATAAACACCCTCCTTGTTTTCAGCATAAACTACTTTTATACAAGCAACAAAAACAGTAACGTGCCCTGCAGCCTAACTGACGCCGAAACATCTTTCCATTCCTTCGCTTTTAACCCAGAGTCCTGTTAACCATAGACATATTAGCATAGGTTGTTGTCTATGCTAGTAACCCTGAAGTGAAACCGGTGGTTGGTAACTGTAGTGGCCCCGCCCCCTCCTTGCTTTTGATTGGTCAGTAAGAGAATTGACAGCCTACAAATTGAACTATTTCCAACTCAAAAAACGGTCTCTCTCAGCGTTTTTTTTTGTTATTGTATTTTTTTTAGCGCTTTACTTTGTAACTGAGAATATTTTTGTAAAATGATCAAATGTTGCTTTGATTATGAAAGTGCTTTTTTTTTCATTCATCCTATTGGGCTGTAATTTAGTCATACACTGGATCACTGGCGAATACTGAGACACATTCAAAAGGAAAAATAAGTCCTATTTGTAACTTAATATATAATATACAATGCATTCTATGTATTATAAATGACATAATTAGAAATGTTATCATAAGGTATGGTAATATTCGGGCTCCAATCGTGTATTGACCCAGTTTTATGGACACTTTTGGTTAATTTTACACACTTTGCACAACAATGGTTTATTCGTAGAAGTTAATATAATGTAGCTCCTTCACATAAGGCAAATATACCTGCGTGTAATAGTCAATATAATATTTGGAATCATAGCTAGTGTTTCCTCCTGTTTTTGACTCTTTATCTGGTTCACATTTTATGTTTTCATATAATATGAAATCTTTTACAACAGAAGGAAAGTGTCACTTAATTCGGCACCAGAGGAACATGAAAATATAGTGGCAATGAGAAGAAAGACATGAACCAGTTTAATTATCTTATTGCACTGTTGAGAATACCATTCATTCCAAATAACAGTTGAAATTATCTATTTTATAAAAGCCAAGTGTCCTCTGTGTTCATGTATGTGTGTCTAGGGATTCACACAAAATCTGCAAAGAGTTGACTCTTGCAGTTTGGCATATTTTTGGTCACGAAACAGACTAGCAAAAACATCAAGTTGATAGAACCAATATCTGCTATGGCCACAATGCTTTGGCAGTGACTGCTAGACAAATGTGGCACAGCATGTATGAATAAACAACAGCATAAAATTGACCACATCTAGAACATGTAAATCACTATGGGTCAATGTACTTGTAGTAATTTAAAAGTATTGGTATTAAATTGGTTTTGTTTGTATCTCCATTATTTAAGCATTTTTAAAACCAGTTTATTGTGTTCAGTAGTTATATATGCAAAATCAACCATCACAGATTATGGTTTTAGAGGAAAAAAAATACTTGAAGGGTTTATATATGCAATATATTTGTCTTTAGATTAATGCAGACTAATCAATCCCAACTAATATGAATTATGCCAATGGAGATGAGCTATAAACAAAACTAAAAAGTCATGGGAAATTATCTTAACTTTCACATCAGTAGATGTTAGAAAAAACTGCATCTTGTTTTTATTTAGTACCCTGCCCCTGAAGGGGAGAGGGGTATGGCTTTTGGTTAGTTTGCCTGTCTGTCTGTTTGTCTGTCAGCAGCTTTATGCAAAAACTACAGGACCAATTCCCATTAAAGTTTAAGGAAAGGTGCAAGGTGGTCCAATTTTCACCAACCCATTAAATGTTGATGAATGTAGGTTAAGGTCACAGTCACCAACATATGGTTTTACATTGAAAACAGATAGGGAAAATCAGGGAAAATGTGTGCATGGGGGGCTGGGTTTGTTGTTTATTGCACCACTTGTTTGATCTTATTTTATGATCCTTTTTTATTATTGGTGGACATTATGATTTTGCTGGAGTTTGTTTGTCTTGTGTCTCTGTCTGTTTGTCTGTCTGTCTGAAAGCAACATTACTCAAAACGTTATGGATGGATTTTGATCACATTTTTAGAATGTGTTGGGAGTGTCACAAATAACAAATTATTACATTTTGGTGGTGATCCGGAAGAGATCCTGGATTCTGGATCACTTTGAAATGTATTCTCCATTTAACCCCAATGACAAATTTCAAAGTAATCCAGAATCCAGTATCTCTGTCGGATCATTTGTTAATCATTTGTTCCTTGTGACACTCCCAATAAAATCCACCCATAACTTTTTGAGTAATTTTGCTGACACACAGATAGACAAACATAACCTCATTGGCAGACCTCCCTTCAAGGATGTTTTGTCGTTATGCCAAATGTAATCACTCTGTCTGCAAAACTAACTAGGCTATTGTGTCATATTGTTGCTTAAATTTGCTTAAATGTGGTCCAGTGTTCTAGGAGGCCTGTCTGTGGGAAACCTATCTGTAACATCTCAGACCATCCAGCTTAAATATTTGACACCACCGTACGAGGAGTTAAACAGCAGCAAACATGTAGTTAATCTTCTGTGAGACACAGCCAGAGGCTTCAAAGTGCTGCCTACCGGCCGCCTCTTGGCCACTTTGGAGCTCCTTCCTACACGGAGCAAACTTCCTCCTGGAGATGGAAATATCAGTGTTGGCCAAGAAGCTGTGGTGTGTCCACAAACAGCTGATTCTACTGATCACACCACTCGTATTTTTGCCTTTAATTTTTGCGCTACCAGAAAAGGTGAGTAAATTCACACTGTTAATCTCATGTGTTTTAGAAAAAGCCCTGAATACCTGACTGACGCAAAAAGTCTGTGTCAAAAAATGATTATTATTGTCACTAGTTTCATTAACTGTTGAATATTAACTTTACAATTCACTGCAAGTTACTAAATTAAGTTATCCGGTTTAACATAATTGAGTTGTTTCTATGCAACGGTGTATATACATTATTGCTTTATTGTTTATTTATAAGTATTTTATGCGTAAAACATGCGTCTAAGGCGCGCGTGTTTTTGCGCTATAACACGTAGGTACCAATACTATCTTCTCTTTGCATTTATAGCTGAACACTTGCATCCATATGTTGTTTTATGTTTCAGGAGGGAAAATGTCTGTATGTGGTGGTGCTGATGGCCATGTTTTGGTGTACAGAAGCCATGCCTCTGGCCGTCACTGCCATGCTTCCGGTCTGTCTCTTCCCAGCACTGGGAATCCTTCCATCCAAAACTGTCTGCCCTCAGTATTTCCTCGAAACCAATTTTCTTTTCCTCAGTGGTCTTGTGATGGCTTCATCCATCGAGGAATGGGGCCTGCATCGTAGAATAGCCTTAAAGGTCCTCAGTATTGTTGGTGTAAAACCAGCCTGGTGAGAAAATCTGTTTGACTCCAAAACGTCTTGCTCGTGACCAGAATCATCCTAATAGTATTTATGGAATTATTATTATTTTTTCTCCCCTAGGTTGATATTGGGAATGATGATGACCTCATCCTTCCTGTCCATGTGGCTCAGTAACACAGCAACCACAGCCATGATGCTGCCCATCGCCAATGCCATCCTGGAGAGTCTGTTCGGGGATCTGGAGAGTCTGAAGCAGAGGAGTAAATCTATTGAGGACTCAAACAGTGATATAATAAATGGTACTGTGACACAGAGTAGAATAGCTACAATTTAATCATTTTCACAGTCAAAACGTATTATAATTAATAAATCAATTATATATTAATAAATATTATACATTCGAATTTCAGACAAAAAGGCCACAATTTATGATCTCTCTTTGTGTCTTGGTAGAATAAATGTTGGTGGTGATTAAAAAAAAAAAGCATATATCTGTAAAGTTTATAGCGTTTTTATGATTGTTTTGTTGTAGAACTGCTTTCTCGTTGGTTCGTTTGAATAGGGGGCGTGTCAGTCCTCCTCCATTCAACTAGCACTAGCACAATGCTATGTTTCTGTTTGAGCTCTGCTGTAGTAATCATATGTTTTATATCATTGATTTTATTCATACTTTGCTGTTGGTTGCATGCATCATACAAGTTCTACATTTCTTTACAAAAAAAAAGAAAAAAAAAACACGTCATAAACAAATTCCACACTGTTAACAAAATTGACGGTCATGATTTATGCTAACGTGACCATATTTTGATTACTGAATTATTATTATTATTGGAGTATTAGGCCTAGTAATTGTGGTTTTCCAACAAATTTTTCAGGTATTGTTAGATGAGCTAACTGCCCACCCACACATGTCATTCTGGTCACACCTCTGATGCAAATGACACAGTAGAAATAGTTGTATATTGTTTTGACTGTGTTTTCACAAACATTTAATATGTAATCTATGGTGTGACCTTTGCACATTTTTTACTATTAACTGAGTACTGTGTGTCCTCAGTTACACAATATTCAGGTAGTAAGTGATTACTGATGTTGGCACCAGCTATATTTTATTTGTACAACCTGAATTCTTTCTCCTTTCTTCAAAACATGGCAAGTACAATGTTTTGTTATGACTTTATTGACACAAGCTATAAGCGCAATGTTTATTTTCTATTTCACTAATTAAATAATGTGGTCCATTGGTCCTCAACATAAATTAAACAGTAGGACAACACAGCGCTGCTTATTGCATTTGCATCTAGACAGGGCCCACATTTCCTTTGTCTTTTTTTATATGCTATATATTGTGGCAAGAACTTTTTAAAACTCCTTTTGTCACCTAGCTTAGCCTAGCCTAGCTGGTTGTGGTACAGGTTATAGATGGTATAATTTATGCTGTTTTTCCAAATATGATTGGTTGTTCTTTATCATAATGACAAGATTAAATGTTGTCTTGTCTTTCAGGTCAGTCAACTGTAAAGCTGCATTCACTGCCCTCAGTGCCATCGGAAAAACAAATAATGTCAATTGATGAGTAAGACAAACACATTAATGAAAATATCATCCCGTTAGTGAAATTCAATGTGGTACCTACAGTATGTATATATGAGTAAAACTATATGTAAAACTTTCTGTAGAATCGAAGGGACAGAACAGAGTGACATAAGGACCGCTGAGGAGATCCAACAAGAAGCAGCGTACCAGCTTAAAGTATGGAAAGGATTCTTGATATGCATCCCCTATTCAGCCAGTATCGGAGGCACAGCCACCTTGACTGGCACTGCACCTAACCTTATCCTTATTGGACAGTTGAAAAGGTAAGGTCATTTCACCTGTAAATGCTGCTATTTACAACCAGTCTATCTCCAGCTGTTTGACAGTTATGTCTTTTATAGCTACTTTCCAGACTGTGATCTCATCAATTTTGGCTCCTGGTTTGCATTTGCTTTCCCACTCATGCTTCTCTTCCTGGTGTTGGGATGGGTGTGGATTGCTTTTCTCTACGGAGGACTGAATACACGGTACATACAACTATTTCAATGATGAGTAGTTAGTTGTTTTACATTTCATATTATTTAAAGTCTGTTTATGACCTTTAAGACTCATTCTCCTTCATATATCACAGAACAAACATGCCCTAGTGTCTGTGTGTAGCGCTCATCTAAAACACAGCTTAAACTGCATCAGCTCAAACATGATGCAACTTGGTTGGAAAGCTCACACAGATGGAATAGTCTATATTTCTAACTCTGCTGTCTGTTTATTTTCTCCAGATTGTGCTTTAAAAGGGAGGATCGAAGAGCAGAAGCTGAGGCCAGAGCCAAGGCTGTAATAGAGGAAGATTACAGAAAACTAGGGCCCATAAAGTGAGGACCCGTGTATGTCTTCAAATCTCATGTGCTGCAGCGTGAATGAGGACATCTCTATCACAGAGCTTTTTACTGAATTTCATCTGCCTGCTCTATTTCAGTTTTGCAGAAGGGTCGATTGCATTCTTCTTCATATTGTTCGCTGTCCTCCTCTTCACCAGAGATCCGAAGTTTGTGACAGGCTGGTCTGTGCTTTTTAAAAAAGGGTAAGAAGAAGAAACTGTTTTCTTCTTCTAAATTCCAGCTCAACTCAAACTGTATGTAATTTGTGTCTGCTTTTTCTTGTTGCCCTGTAGGTATGTTTCAGATGCTGTCACTGGTGTGATCATTGTGTCCATATTGTTCTTCTTCCCCTCACAGAAACCATCTCTCAGCTGGTGGTTTGACCCTCAAGGTAGAAATACACTTAGTTTCCTAGAAAATAATGTACATCTGTTATGTAATGACAGACATAACATGAATTAAAGTGAAAGTTGCAGGTTAAATAATATATATATATATATATATATAATATATATATGTATAATATTTATGAGGATTTTAACCTTCAAAGATCAACACTCCAAAAATCCAAATTTAACCAAGTGAATTTTTGTCATTTCTAGTCAAACCATCTCATCACAATCTAAAGTAAGTTTTCAGTGAGTTATAAACAACTATTTTTAGACAATAGACCTTGAAAGTCTTATTTTAAGAAATCCTACCAAGATAATTTTCACATATTTCATTATTAGATTTTTGCTTAGTTCAAGGCTTTTTTTTTAATTTAATCACATACACAAATCTCCAAATGGAACAAATGAAAATTATCTTAGCAAAAATTCTTAATATAAGATTTTCCAGGTCTATTGACCAAAAAGTAACATCTTATATCTCACTGAAATCTTACTCTCTCAGTGATAATGTCTTATTTTATATGTGATGAGATATTTTGACTGGAAATGAAAAAAAAATGGACTTGGTAAGATTTTGATTTTTTTCCAGTGTACACAGCCACCTCTGTCCTAATGGATCTACTGACCTCAAACTTTTAATCCTATCAACGCACATAAATAATTTGGGTAAAATACTAAAATGCGTCAGCTTTTCAGTGGTATCAGATACGACCCATTTGGACTCACATTTTCTACAACACTGGTTCACTAGTAAAACTCATCTAGTTCCACAATGACAGTGGCTGTAGATACTTGTGATATATTTTGCTGAAAAAGTAATTTTTTACATTTTCATGCAATAACCATTGAAATAATTACATGGTCACTAATTTTAATATTTTGGTGGACACGGCTGTGTTTCACTGAAAAATGCAAAAATGCAGAGGAGAATATTAATAAGGATTAAATGCAGAGTAAAATTCATAAACAATGTCTCCATTGTTAACTGCAAATCATAATATAGAAAGATGACATGTTTTCATAAGTAAACTGGCCTGTAAACAAATCTAAATGTTATGAATCTGCTCTCAATTACACATTTATTTATAATCTTTTCTATTTATATTTTCTATTCAATACAGATTAATATTTTCTATCATCTATATGAGAAATAAGTGCTTGTTTTTTATGCTGTATATCTAACAGAAATGTAACAACACCGTGTTAAAGCTGTTCACTCACCTCCTTAGATCTTTTCATTTTCCTCACAATAAAACTCCAAATGCTTCATCAGTATTTTTTCTCCTCAAAATCACAAATCTATATTCTGTTTTTTTTTTATATATATTTTAAGCCTACCGTAGACAGACTTAGCACTGCTACTCATATATTTCTTATTATTTGCTTCATTGCGCTCTTATCTTTTTTCTCATCCAACATTCCTTGTTTTTATGGTGAATGTTCCAGATAATGCTACATGTAGTTATTTAACCATTTTTAAACATGTTAATGATCTACTGATGCAATTCAAGACTTGTTAAAAGACAAGTCACACAGACTAGACAAAAGGTGTGACACATGAATCATTTGCAAGAGAACTCATTTTATCATCAAGTCAAAAAGAGTTAGTATTGATTACCAAGTGTTTATGAAAGATTTAAACATATTAATTTTGTGTCTTCAGTACAGCTATTGTTAAATACAGAAAATAAGCTTAGGAATGTTAATAATGTAGAAGATTAGAGACGCTGAGTAAATTTTCCGTCTGGAGGAGAGACTGTAGTTTCTCTGTTTCTGTGATTATAATAATCTCTATGAGCTATGTTGCCACACTTTGAAATGTGTGTTTGTGTTTTTATATCCTGGTAGGGGCCTAACTGTACTGTGCACTAACCCATATGGAACTCAGCGTGTGGATAAAAATTAGGTGCACACTGCTTTATGGGGGTTGACACTTGTATTATATAATGGGAATTTTGACACTCATTCATATTCCATCGGTCAAAAAAAAGGCATGCTAATACTTGTGCTCTCTTAGAGTTTGCATGACTTTGGTAAATCTGAGGTTCCTTAAATGCATGAAATTCAAAGAGAGAAAAAGAAGGAACAGGCTAAAAAAATCCACATGCACGTGTTTCGTGGTGTTTCAGACACATGTGTGTAATGTTTATATTATGCTCAGCTGGTCAAACAATGACTGGACACCAGGAAAGTCATATGAGCCACCGCAAATTTTTGACCCGTAGCTCATATTTCCTCTGTACTAACAAAAGGAAAAACAAACACTGAGTTATGTTATTTCCATTATTCAGTAAAATTGTTTTTATTATTATTGAAATATGTAGCAATGTATTAAGCACACCATTTTGTAGGAAGTAACACAGAGATTGTTGAAGCTATGAATAATAATTCCCATTTCATTGAACGACACTAATTTAATTTAACTGTACTTTCTTAGGATTTTTTTTTTTTTTACATCACATGTGACTCTGCATCTTTATGAATTGTCTCTTTCTACATTTGTCCTTAGCTTCAAATACTCCATATGTCCCTCTTTTATCATGGAAAAAAGCCCAGGAATCAGTTCCATGGAACATTATTCTGTTGCTCGGAGGTGGCTTTGCTATGGCCAAGGCCTGTGAGGTAAAGTATTCTGCTCAAACTTTTTCATGATCCATGGTTCTTGGGGCTTTATTAATTTTCTCATATTTCCCCTGCATATATATATATATATATATATATATATATATATATATATATATATGCATGTATGTATGTATGTATGTATGTGTGTGTGTGTGTGTGTGTGTGTGTGTGTTTTTAAGTGTGTTGTTTCCTTCTCACTCCTCAGTCCATTTTGCTTTGTTATGTTTTGATTCATTCTTTGGCCTCTGACCCCATTCTTGTGGCATTTGGCAGGAGTCGGGACTCGCCTCCTGGATCGGAGGCCACCTCCAGCCGTTGGCCGAGGTCCCTCCTGCTGCAGCTGTGATGCTGATTACAGCTTTCCTTGCCTGCTTCACGGAATTTGCCAGCAACACAGCCACTATCATCATATTTTTACCCGTCATTGCTGAACTGGTGAGGCCCCTTCAATCTGAATATACTTGAAAAAGGGTTAGAGGCATTTCTAAGGTTGACTTTTTCATATAAAAATTTGAAGAAATTCATGAACTGTCACTGACCTGAGAGCCTACTGACTGACCTTCTTAACATTTACTTTATTTGACCCTTGTGTTAGTCACAGGCTTAGAGACCCTATTACTACTGCAGTAAATGTTATATTTGTAGCCTGTTGGACATTAACTGATGTTGTATGTAATCATTATATTTGACTTTTGCACTTTAGTTTAGCCTTTACGACAAAGCATCCCCTCAAACAATCGTTTACAGGGTTTGTATGCAGTTTATAGCTTAGAGCAGAGGTGAGCAGTTTATTTTACGATGGGGCCACATGCAAAACTTCAACAGTTATTATGGGCTGGATCAATTTACCTGCACCTCTGCTCAACATGTACCTCTATAAAAAATAACAAATGAAACAATGCAATGATACAATGAACACTTGGAGCAAAGAATACAACTATTTAATGAATATTTACAAAAATATTTTTGAAAATGTGCAACACCAGCTCCATGTTACCTTTTTTCTCTCTTCTTATTAACTTTACATTAAAAAAAAACATGAATGCAGCTTTGTTTATTTGCATATCTAAGTCCTTTTATGACTTGAGTGAAGAAATATTTAGTCTCCTGTAATCAAAACCAAAGGTGACGCAGTGAAATATTGCATCTACGACTTTTTGTTTGGCCAGGCAATGTAAATTTGTATTGACTTTTAGTTTGTGGGCCAGTCGGGACAAATTATGGGGCTGCATGTGTCCCCTGGGCCTTACTTTGCCCAGGTCTGCCTAAAAGTGTTTTTACTTAAAAGGTATTATTTGTGTATTTGGACCTAATAGATAAAAAAAGTTTGAATTTGAACCCCCCACATGCTGCAAAGCTATCTTTACATTATATTAATTTCGGCAAAAATCAAGTGAATATCTACAACCATTTCAATTCCTGCTTAGTTTGTTGCATCCATAACTAGTTGTATCACATATACACATGCACATTTGCACATATAATGTCAAGACTTCAGCCAAACATTTCTCCGATTACAACATAATTGTTTATCAGAAGCAGCAGTTGTAGTAAAAGCTGAAAATATGGCCAAACTTCGAGCAAATTACCTAAAATGTTCAGTTGTATTGTGTGTGTGTGTGTGTGTGTGTAGTTAAATGAATGAAGAATTCAGACCCAAGCAGACCATTTACAGTTTATGTAGACCACAGGGGAATGTTTTAAAAATGCATTTTAAAAAAAAGAAGCAGAATATCACTCCCTTAAACCTTTCACTGTGACATGTCCAGGATTTTGCTTTAACATCAGATACTAAAAACATTTTTCTCCCCTACCTGTAGCATAACAACCTGTTCTGTGGATTATCCTGAGTGACCACATTATCTCTAAATAGAATACATAAAAGTAATTTTTCAGTTCTGTGAGCACCATAAAAATATCTTTTACTATATACTTTTTCTCAGGTGGAGAGAAAAAATTACCAAAAATGCATTTCTCAAAAGCTGGGGAAAAGGAAAACTATGCATGACTAAACACCCAAACAAAGAAAAGTTAAGTCCTTGTATAAGTCCCTGTAGAAATAGATGGGGGGTTTTTTTTGTTGATTTTTGTGTAGCCAAGCTTGACATATTGGTTTTCTTTTGAGTTCCTCCATCGTGACAGGATTAAAATATAAGTCAAGGAAAAAAACTGCATCCAGTGATCTGCATTTTATTAAAAACAAAGAAGCAAAGAAAATAAAACATGGACAGCAATTTTCTGCCAAAGTGCTAATAAGTAATTATACTATGTTGTTCTTGGGATTATTTATTAACTTCTTACTGCCTAAATACTATATTTACAGTTATATTAAAAAAAATTTGTTGTCAAGAAGATCCTAAATTAACACATCTATCTATAATTCAGTCTGTAGTGTGTCCTGTTTGTCTGTGGAATAATTAACACCTGCACAAAAAGATCTGAAATTAGGAGGGTGACTTTCTAGTACTATAACAGATTGCAGTGCAAAGTTTCATGCCATTACAACATACAACAATGAAGATATTAAAATTAATTTCAGTGCTCTTTCTAACGTTGCCGCTTTGAGCATTGCCAAGTCTCACCATCTGATTTGGCTCCAGCTGCTCCATTAAAGTTATCTTCTAAGTAATCTTAAAAAGGTCTTAAATTTAACCTGTAGAACCTTATAGTAACCCTGATCATAGATAAGTAGGTAACATATACAGGCCCAGACTTTTGTGGAATATTCAGGAAAATGTGCAACATCAATCTATGTTTTTTTGTGTTTGCAGGCTATTCACGTTTCCATTAACCCACTTTACTTCATGGTACCTGCGACAGTAGGGTGTTCATATGCCTTCATGCTTCCAGTGTCCACACCACCCAACTCCATCGCATTTGCATCAGGGCATCTCATGGTCAAAGACATGGTGAGATCCCCATCTCATTGTAGGGGTGGGGGAGGGGGTATTTTTTTTTAAATTATTATTATTATATGTTTTTTTATAATCCTGTTTATTGAATTTAAACAAAGGAAATCAACATAACATTCCACCCAACCACCCACCCCACCCCCGCTCACTACAGACATGAAGAAATATACACTTAAATATAAATGCAAATAAATAAATAAAACTACAGACAGTGTAAAAAATAAAAAGGCAAAAAGATAGGTTGTCTCCAAACTATTAAAATGCAATTACAGAATAGGTTCGATTGTACAATTGTAAAGAGCAATAATAATTTTTTTAAACAACATTTTAAGCTATACATTAAGAAGTGTTTTGGTTTTTTTGGGGGGGTAGATAGTCTAGGAAGTTGGACCGAATTTTCAAAAACTTTCCCTTAATAGCAGCAGCCTGTAAGCATTATTACAGGGAATTAAAAATCTCCCTCTATGATAAAGTAACAGCTGGTGGGGAGTCTTTAATCCAGTTATGCAAAATGCACTTTAAGGCAATGAAAAGGAGCTTTTCAATAAGTGTATACCTAGAAGCACAAAGTTGGAAAACTCTGGAGGGGGAGACCTACCAGGAAGACACAAGGGTCTTTCTTGATCTCAAAATGGAGTCGTATTTTAGCAATATGAGTCCAGAATTGGGAGATAAGCTTACATTCCCAGAAACAGTGATAATGGGTCACCCTTTTAGAGTGGCATTTAATACAAAGAGGATGATTTATCCATTTTATGCAAAATAACAGGGGTGATATGAAGCCTATGAAGTATTTTATATTGAGTCTCCTTATACCTGTTACATGTAGATATAGATCTAACTAACTCGATGACCCCCTTCCAATCATCTCCTATATATTCACTGCCCAAATCCTTCTCCCATTTGTGAGTAATATTGGGGATCTTATCCACATCAGAGGACGTAAGAGGGGAGTAAAAGGCTGAAAGTAAATGTTCAGAATTCTTACGTACGGCCTGAGGAGTGTTAGAGTTCAGTCTGCTGGTTTTGGTCATATTTACCGAGTTTGTTCTTAGTTTTCAGTCATTTTAGATAGTTTTAGTGAGTAACAGTGAGTGACATTGTATTGTTTTGTGAAGTGCTATTAGCGTTAGCAGTTAGCCATGCTAGCATATAGCACAGACATGAGGGACATCAACTGAAAGTTTGATATGTGGAGTAATCTGACTAACAACAGCAAAGATGTGGAGTCAGAAGAGGGTTGTCAACCACAGAGGAAAAATATAATAAAAAATAGTGATTAAAAAGTAATAAGAATAAAAAGTAAACACATCTTCAAACATTTGAAAAATGCTTGTTTCACTTTACACCTGTTTCCCCTCATGCTTTATGGGGACTTCCAGACAAAAACAAATGAACGTATTTATAGGGCCACATCATTTCTACTAGTGCGGACCTTTATTTATATTCAACCCTCGTGGTGACCTGAATTTTGGTCCCCATGGTGTCAGAGGTTCTCATAGTGTGACTGTGTAAACATATCAATGGTCTCATAAAGATAGGAATACAAGCACACACACACACACACACACACACACACGCATTTTACCTGATTTGCCCTCTCTTATCATTGGGAAAACACATTTTTAACTGACCTTCTTTTGACCTACATTCGCCAAAATGTAATGTAATCTGGACCACCTTGAACCTTTTCTGAAAATGTCATGAAAAGTGGTGTAGTAGTTTTTGCGTAAAGCTCTTTACAAACAAACTCAAAAACATTATCCCTCTCCCCTTTTTTTCTTTTTTTTTTTGGGGGGGGGGGTTGGTAGTAAGTGCCCACCTCCCAACTTCATACCCTCTTCCTTCATCTTCTCAGGTAAAGACAGGCTTTGTCATGAACATCCTGGGAATCCTGTCCGTCTCTCTGGCCATGAACACATGGGGCATTGCCATGTTTGACCTGAACACGTATCCAGATTGGGCTCAACCCTTCAATAATTCTGCTGCGGTCTCTGATCTACATGTTTCATCTGTCCAGTCACTCAATGCAACCCTCTGATCATTGTCCTCATTTTAGCATAAAGACATATCAAGAGGCTTTAGTATAAAGGTTTAACACTGACCCTGTGTGTGTCAGTAAGAAGTCAAAAAACTCTGGGAGCTTCTTCTGTTATTGTCATAAACCTTGTGCCTTTTTTAACTTAAATGTTGAGGCATTAATGCAGTGAGTGATTAGTTTTGGTGCAGGTATATTTCACTACATGTTGTGGGTTTTCATTTTAAAAGCACAAAGGAATAACAGTATTTCACACCTTGGCCTTAAAACTTGAGCGGAGAAACTTTCAACCTCGACTTCAACTTCAACAGATCGACCTGATTCTCAGTGGTTGTTGTTGTTGTTGTTGTTGTTGTTGTTGCTGTTTTTTAATAATATATATATTTGGAAACTCCTATCAGACTGCAGAGTGAGTTGCTCTTAATTATACCATGATAATCTCTGCTGGAAGATTGAGAGAAACTGTGAATAATTGATTTAAAATATATTTCTATTTGGAAATCAGTGTTTGTTTATATATTCTACGGTACATATTGAGTTACCAAAGCTTTGACTTGAATGTAGATTAAATATAAAAAAATCTTTTCTGATGAATATGTACATTTTTGTTACTGTGATTTGCATGAACATAACTACAGCTGCACATCAGAATAAATTGTTTTGTGATTACTTACATTTATTTGGTTTGTTTTTTTTAAATAATATTTTGTAAAAACTGAATTAAATGTTTAATATATACCAACATGTCGTATTTGGTCTCTGTAAACACTGTAAATACAGCAGGTATATAGCATATCAGTGATTGTCTGGTGTAAACTAAAGTTTCAAAGCTGATGACAATAGTTAACATTTACAAAGCTGTTGTGGTTAAAAAATATTACTCTACAGCCTTCTGGGATGTTGCAACAGCTCCCATTCACTTTGAATTGACATTCCCAATCCCAGCCTTCAACGGGCGGATTGTTGTTGTTTTTTTTTCCGATAATCACCCGCTGCGCCATTAACACCCGCTGCCAATGGCAACGGGTTTTGTCACTTCAGATTCATGGTACCATATCACTCCGCAGGTAGTTCGGCCACTTGGAAAGTACATTTTCACTACGGTGTAACAGCTATTTTATCCGATCTGTTAGAATATATAATGTAATAAGCTGCAATAACCCGTAGAATAAGCAGGATAATGTATATATAATGTAATCATGCGTGATTATCGATTTTTTTTTCCCGACGGGGCCGAACAGCAGGTACTGTTCTGTTTGGTGTAAGATAGCTGTCAATATGTTCGTGTCCACATATTGGATACCTGTGCGTAATTGTCAACAAATACAAGTACGACTTCAAACGTTACAAGTACGACTGAAAAAAATTACAAGACTTCCCACAAGTGACATAACTGTCAAATTACGTCATCACTGCATCCACAGGCATTACTTGTTGAGAAAAGAAACATTGATCGAGATCAAGACTGCGCATGCAATCCCAACTCACCCAACTTTTTTACTTTACCAAACCTGTTTATTTTATTGATTTTTCATGTTATAAAATTAGATTAACAATATGTACATGTGATTATACCAGTACAGCTATGTTAGCCCTGGACAGATGTATGTTGGTTTTCTTTAATTTTACTTTTTTTTTTTTTTTTTGTATAACTGATTAACTTATAAAAATACATCCATTAGCATAACTCTTTGCAAACATTCCACAGTTAAATGAATGACATGTGATTGCTTCAACATAGCTATTCGGGTCATAACCTGTAAGTGATCTCATACTGTGAGAATGTGTCATAGCTCTTCATATGATGTGTGTGTCATGTTACATGGTTAAGAGTTGGCATTTTTCACCTCGTGGGAACAAACACCAACATGACGATGACTGTTCAGTAACAGGTTCCCCTTTTAACCTTCAGACATAACTTCGCAGATCATTTAACTCTTAACGTCATAGTAAGGATGAAGTTTATCACTGAGAACATTATTACAGCTTTCAGGTAAGACATATTTTTAAACCAGTAAATTAAAATTTAGAGATTTTTTTTTTCCTGAATTGCATAGTATTGTGGCTTTTATATATGTGATCTTTTATCATGTTTGACTACATTTCTATGTTCAGTTTGGGAAACATACATGCACATTGAGCTTAAAATGAAAAACATATAAAGATTGATAACCTGTATTTTGCAAAGCAGGTGATTAACTCATAACCAGTAATTGAAAATACACTGTAAAAAAAATCCAGTTTTTATGGAAAATAAAACTGGCAGCTGTGGTTGTCAGAACAAAGCTGTAAAAACATATCAAACTGTAAACATGTTTACAAAGTAACCTGTTAATTTATCATTTTAAACATATAGATTTAAGATTTAAAACATGTTAATTTATCATTTTAAACATGTAGATTTAACATTTTAAACATGTTAATATATCATTTTAAACATATACATTTAACATTTTAAACATGTTAATTTATCATTTTAAACATATAAATTTAACATTTTAAACACACTAAAATGGAAGGTCACAATGAATAATATTATAACTACTGATGAAATAACATGTGACAAGTTTGGGTTCTTCTTCAACCACACAGTTCAGGAACAGTTTATTTCTATGTGTCATTAAAAGTGTTTTGCTGCTGAGAAAAGGAAGTTAACACATGTTAACATGATGAATAATCAAATAAAATTACTTCATTTATGTAAGTATGCAAATAAAGGCAGTGAAGATAAAGATAGTACTATTACTAAGACTAAACATATTAATACTTCTACTACTACTGCTACTACTACGATTACAGACAGACAGACAGATAGATAGATAGATAGATAGATAGATAGATAGATAGATAGATAGATAGATAGATAGATAGATAGATAGATAGATAGATAGATAGATAGATAGATAGATAGATAGATAGATAGATAGATAGATAGATAGAACTACTACTACTGCTACTATTACTGCTGTTACTACTACTACTACTACTATTATTATTATTATTATTATTATTATTATTATTATTATTATTAATAATAATAATGATAAATAAATAATGTTTTTTAGCATTTTCCTTTAAAATGGCAGTTCAAAAATATATTCTATCAGAACTGAAACTGATGAAATGTTTAACTCATTTCAGGCGAAAATAAAAATAACAATACTAGTACAGTATAAGAATTCTATTCATAATTCTCATGATATCTTTTTGATGTTCATCTGCTCCATGTCCTGAATGTAACAGAGGTTAGAGTATGTTGTTAGTCATCTGTGATTCCACTAGATGCTCAAACATCCATCTGGTTGTGCTGTTTTCGTCCTCAGGAACAGAGCAGTGGTTTACAGACAGACTCTGAAATGTGTTGTGTCTTATCTCTGGGATGTTTACTGTGCACCTGCACCAGCTGGCAGACACATCCTCACTCTACTGTCTCTGTGCTTGTCACTCTCCGTTGTCACTGGCGGTCTCCTCTATAACTGGCTCTGGAAGACTCTACGGTATGAGCACGGAGCTTCTATTCAGACCGCCTGCATCTACAGCGTGGCCATGTTTGTGGTGTCTTTCCTGGTCCACCCTCTGCGCTGTGTCCTCACCATGACCCTACCCACCGTCTGCACCACAGAGGGACGAAAACTCATCATGTCAGCCTCTTTCATGGTCTTACTGTTGAACGTCATCCCTAATATTTCTGCCAACGTGGGGTCAGTCACGTACATTCTGAAGTGTACTGCTGAGGGGTTCACCAGGACATTACTGAACTCATCTGAGCCTCTGAACAAGGCAAAGAAAGACCTGGTTGAAGAAACCATTAAAGTGAAGAAAGAGGACTTGAGCATTGTCACTAACTTAAGGAAGTTAGATCATTTCACACACATTGATGTGTCAGAAGTTAAAAACAGGTTCACTAAGATGATTGGACAGATAGAGGTCAACTTCTCCTATGCCAGAAACCTGCTTAAGGAATGCAAACTGCTGTCAAACCGGGTTCTTGCTGCTATTTTTGTAGCTTTATTAATTTTCCAAGCTGCTCGCTACTTAAAATCCTACCTGACGTCACTTCAATTTGACAACGTCTATATCTCTGAAGATCTACATGAAAAAGCAGCTGATTCTGGCAATAGAAGCTCTGCTAAAAATAAGATCCAAATCACTCTGTGCAAAATAACAAGCCAAGAGTTGACATCCTGTGTCCTATCAATAGCTATGGTCACATTATATTTCATTGCTATAACTTTAATAGTGATTTTGGATTATGTTGTGTATCATGTAGTTGAAGTGATTGTTCCATGGCTGCAAGATTTTCCACCTACATCTGCCAGTATTAATATCAATTTGAAGGTAAAACATCCTACACTGCAAATTCCTTCGATTACAGCTTGTGTTTATCATGGTATTTGTAATGTATTTTGCTTCACGTTTTCAGGTTCAGTGGTTCCCTCCTGCTTTCTGCATCATCCCACAATCCTGCGTCACTCGAGAGTTGACGAACTTCCACAGAGATTACAGATGGACGTTCAGCCCTGAGCCGTCGCTGTGTGACGTGACAACTTCTGCTCCAAGCCGGACTGTGACCCTGCTGCTGGGATGTCTGTGGGTGATGAGTTACTTTCTGGTATTTCTCGAGGTCTACGCCAGGCGGTTACGCAGGAAGATCTCTGCATCATTTTTTAAAAACCAGGAGGAGAAGAGAATTGCTTACATGTTGAAGAAAATACAAGCCAAGCAGAATAGAAAAGAGCAAGAGGCCATTTCTGTTCAAGTAGCTTGTGGGTAAACCTGTCACAGGATAATGGATGATAATGTTTCTCTGTTCCACTGGTTTATTTCAGTTTTGCACCTTTGCACAGAGTTTCAGTTCTCACAAAGCCTGAACCTGCAGCATCCTGCATGAGCCGTTGCCAAAACACATTTCCCCTGTGAGCATATCTCAGCTCCACAGCCTCGTCTCAGTCACTCATACCTAAACATGATGTGGTTTAAAAAGGAACCACAATGAATGCGACTCTGCCATGTTCTTTCTTCTTTTTTTCAGTAGATCATGTGTTTTTCTTTCTTTCTTGTTTTGTTCATCGTGTACTGTTTTTTCGGGGTCGTATCAATCGTTAAATTCACATAAACCTATCCATGCCCTGTTAACATAAGCTAAAATACAGCAAGGAATTGTACAGAGACAAAAGTAAGGAGGAGGCAACACCTTTTTTTTTTTTTTTTTTAATCTCATTAAGGAGGTGAAGCTGATGAGAATAAGTCTTTTTTTTTGCCTTAAAATCTCCCGAGACCCTGAGTCCTGTTTTGGGGACTAGACTTTCTCAGATTTATTGAACATTTTTATGTTCAATAAATGTCCACTGCAAAGGACATCCCATAAAAAGTTTTAAAATGCATCTGAAAAAACTGTTGCTTTGTACAGTTTCCAAAAAAGGAAATTATTTAAAGTAATTTAATTTTTTTTAAAAGAAGCAAAATGTATGGTTCCCTGGGTTTCAAGAGGTTAAAGGTGGGGTCTGAGATGTTTTCTTTTTTTTTACTAGATTACTTAAAATCCCCTTCATACCTTGGAGAGTCCAAACTCCACCAAGGCAGACCCCCCCCCCCCCCCCCCCACTGTAGGCACAAGGCATGATGGGTAATCATCCACTTCTCTTCTCATCCATCAGTCTATAAAACAAGGTCAGTCTGGACTCTTCAGACCACATTACTTTTATTCATTGAAACACACGCTACAGTAATCTTTATGTTTTCTATGAAACTGATGTCAGAACTGAACTAGAGTTTGAACCCAAATGCACAACTCAAGAAAACTTGGGATAAAAAAAGTTACAACAAAAAACACTCATACAGAGGATTACAAACAAATAAAACTATCAAATTAAAGTCACTCTCAGAGGAAAAACTGAGAAAATTTTGAGACAAGACTTGACAAAAAACAAGAAATCTTATGCTCCTGGAACCGACGTCAAAGCTTTGGAGGCAAGGCAGGAAAAAAAAAAGACTGTCCACTCTCAAAACTGAATGCCCGTCCTATTAACAACCGGAAAAAAAAACACTAAATCCAGGATATTGTACAAAAATATTATAAAGGCAAAAATATCCATAAATATAACAATAATTATCTCATGAAATAAATGACAAAAAAACAGAGGGAAAAAAAGGTGTGCTGGAACATAACAGACAGACACACGCACACACAGTGATTACAAGAAGCTCACAGCATCAGATACCAGATTTGGGACGACTATGGCTTAGTTGGGAGAGAGCGGGTCGTCCTTTGACCGAAAGGTTGGCGGTTCCCGCTCTGTCCTAGTCAGTCTGTTGTGTCCTTGGACAAGACACTTTACCTTCCTTGCTTCCAGTGTCACTCACACTGGTGTATGAATGCGTATGAATGTTTGGTGGTGGTCAAAGGGGCCGTAGGCACGAAATGGCAGCCACGCTTCTGTCAGTCTGCCCCAGGGCAACTGTGCTACATATGTAGTTTACCACCACCAGAGGGAACATGTGAGAGTGAATGAATAATGGATCAATAATGTAAAGTGCTTTGGGTGCCTTGAAAAGTGCTATAGAAAATCTAATCCATTATTATTATTATAATGGAAAACACCTACTATGTAAACACATAAGGGTGGGAATACAACAAGACACAGGTGACACACATGGGGAGACAAGGAGTAAGGTCAGACTAGACACAGGACAGAAGCCTACCAAAATAAACAGGAAGTGACAGACAAACAGAAACAAAATATAACTTTATCATTGCTTTGACATAGCAACGGATGGTCGTGTATGAAATTAGAAGCTACAGCATCAGTTGGAGTTAAAGAATTTATTGCAGCTGGATCACATTAATCTCTGCAGTAGTTATTCAAATGGAGGGAACTGAACTTTTTTCTTATTTAAGTCCAGGTGGGGACTTGATTTATTAAAGCTGTAAAAGGCTGCATGAAATAATGCATCAGCATAAAATACATTTCTAAATCTGTGTGTACTTTTACTTTCTTAAACATCATGTACCATTAACTTTGTAATAAAACCTGAGAGGAGCTGAATTTATCTGAAATATGTTTTTTTTTTTAATTTATGCTGCATTATTATTTACAGTTTAGCATCATTTCCACAATTTATACACTAAATATATTTTTTACAACAATTTGGATTTTAATTTGAATACATTTTGATCAACTAAACCAGTGGTCCCCAAACTGTTGCCCGCCTCCACATTTGGTCCGGCCCCCTGAACAATACCAGAGAGCATTTAGATTTATTTTTTTTTCATATATGTGTATTTGTATTTGATAATAAAGTTGTACTTTTGCAATAAAATATTCCACCATTTTGAACTATATTCATTATTAACTATTAGTTAGTGACTAGTTTAACACAAGGACTTTGACAGATGCTCATATGAGTCATTTAAGTCAGAGATTCTGCTCTAACAACTAAGGTGAACTTGGACCTGTTAAAACAAAGACGTTTATGTTCAATGGACTTTTTTTCTGTGAAGAACCCAGAGAGGGTTATTTGATTGTGGCTTTCTGGAAAACAATAAATTTTTACATTTAGGAACTCCTGCAATCGTCACACTTTTTCTGTTACAAACTGACCCCGGCCCCTCATCAGAGAAGGGAAAAGTTATGTGGCCCTCACAGGAAAAAGTTTGGGGACCCCTGAACTTAACTGTTTGTCTAATCTCCTTCAGAATAGTTAAGTGTCCATCATTCTCTTCCCTCTTGACATGAATTCACCCGAGGGTCTTTTAAGGGTTCAGATGTTTTGTGACCTTTTTTTTAAAATTATTATTATTATTAGGATCTAGTTGTCTAGTGTTTTTTGTTTGAATTTCTTCACTTTGTGCTGAGAATATTTATGAATGAATGAATAAAACCTCACATGTTTCATTCTTGTCCTATTATTCCCTCATTGTTTCCTTTACCTTCACTAGATGTCACTGTGGTGCTTTGATAAACCAGAGTATATTGAGCATTTACTTCTAACAACAAATGAGCAGTGAAAAGGATTGAATATCTAACTTTGTTAAATCATACTGACCCTGATTTAACGCACTATAATAATAATAATTCCTCTTCTGGTAAGTCACCAGTCTATTTCAATCTGTATGTCCTTACTAAAAATAAAGAAACATCACTTACTTTCCTTGAACATGTCTTTTGCATTTCATCAATACGCTCCTTCGTAAACCTCCCATGAGGTTTTGGGAGTTTATTTTAAGACTTCATGACTGAATAATAATAGAAATACTTCTTTGTCATCTATTTTTAAGCTTGCTTTTTTTTTGTCCACTTCTTGATTTGACAGCCTGTGCAAAGATGATACAGCCCTAGTCAAGAAAACATGAATTATTCATATATTTTTTGCAACTGTACATTGTGTAACATGGTATGTTCACTAGATCACACTCTTCAGCATGCAAGAGGTCAGTCATGTGCAGACAAAAGGCCAGGACTTGAACTGTTGTTCAGGTTTTTCCTTCTGTAAAGCTGTTATCTATTCATAGAGGGGGCCCGATGAACTGGGAACACTCATCTTAAAATGAAATCCTTCATTTATTAAAATTCACACATCTGTCCTGCATTAACATTCACAGCAGCATCCCTGTCCATAGAGGGTTAGGCAAGCTTCAAATGATTTGTGAGAATCGGTGGACATACATTTTGAATTTTGTGGATCAAAGTTTTGCCTCATAAAGAAATAACAAGAATCTTATGAGATGCTTGTGGCCTGTTTTTGTAGATCCATGTAAAACCAATAATAATTTGTTCATTGACACCTGATATCTTAATCAAATTATATCTGCTGGGGGCCAAAAAAAATTCCCAGTTCATAATTAGTATCATTTTCTTTTAATGGCCAGTCAGTGTGGTGGATGATATGTTGAGTTGTGGGCCACCCCCGCTGCTGTCTCAATAATTGCAGGGTTCACACTCATGGCCACAGAGAGTCACATGACTTTCAGGGTGCAGAATAGAAGGTGGAATTGATTTTCTGAGGCCAGTGCTTGTTTGAGGCGGTGTATTGTGGATGTAATGGTGTGTGATGTGAGAGGGGGGAGTGCGTTGGGAAAAGAGGCAGAGAGAAGCAAAGAGAGAGGCAGATGTGGATGACTCTGGAGGAGGACGGAGCACTCAACTGAGTTTCTTGGTTGATTGAACCTGAGTGATGCTGCAGCAGTGACACAAGGCGCATTCTGTAAATAATGGTAAGTCAACAATGTCACAAGGACAATATTTGTTTGCATTTATGTCCTTTAGTCTTCTTTTCTTTTCTTTTTTTGGGAGTTTTCGCTTTCATTTTTGATGAGCGTCATCCTAGGTTTGGTTGATTTGTTGTCAGTGAAATAGTTTAATGCAGATATGTACAGTGAAAACAATGAAAGATGAGAACATCAGTGGGTGGGTGATAATAAACACAATGCATGGTAAAGAGTTTGACTGAAAAAAAAGAAATTTCATGAAAATATAAAACCTTGATTCTGGAAAAGAATCTAAATCGTACCAAAAAGAGAAAAAAAAATTATTTAATTCATATTTTCCATAAGGAATGTTTCTGAATTACTGAAAATTAATATGGTTTTTTTTTCTAGTTTTATGGTCTTTCACTGAGTAGGCTCTTATTCTAGACATCCATATTGACTTGTTTCATTATTTGTTCATTTGTATGCATAATATATGATAATTTGTATATATTGGAGTGTATTGTCTGTATTGATGGTGGACTGTTTGAATTTATAACAAAGTGAATAGTAATGCATGAATATTTAATGTATATATGATGAATGGAATAAATTTGTTGAAAGAAAGAAAGAAAGAAAGAAAGAAAGAAAGAAAGAAAGAAAGAAAGAAAGAAAGAACATTTATCTGATTTAATTTGATTAAAAATAGAAATGACCATATATCTACCATGTTTTTCCATCAGAAAAACCTTTTTTTGTTTTATACTGTGCAATTTATTTATAGTTAAGGTTATTCTATAATAAAACAAATAATAATAATAATAATTCATATGTCTCTATATAAATAATATCTACATAATAAATCTAATAAGTGTTGATTATTTTGGCAGTTTTTACAGTCCTAAAATTACCTCAGAACAACAGGAAAGAAGGAAGCAACCTTGAATTTGTCTTAATATTATTAAAATAAGAAATAACCATATATATGAAAGAAAGAAAGAAAGAAAGAAAGAAAGAAAGAAAGAAAGAAAGAAAGAAAGAAAGAAAGAAAGAAAGAAAGAAAGAAAGACAAAAAGAAAGACAGAAAGAAAGAAAGAAAGAAAGATAGATAGAAAGAAAGAAAGACAGAAAGAAAGAAAGATAGAAAAAAGAAAGAAAGAAAGAAAGATAGAAAAAAAGAAAGAAAGAAAGAAAGATAGAAAAAAAGAAAGAAAGAAAGACAGAAAGAAAGACAGAAAGAAAGAAAGAAAGAAAGAAAGAAAGAAAGATAGAAAAAAGAAAGAAAGAAAGAAAGAAAGAAAGAAAGAAAGAAAGAAAGAAAGAAAGAAAGAAAGAAAGAAAGATAGAAAGAAAGAAAGAAAGAAAGAAAGACAGAAAGAAAGAAAGAAAGACAGAAAGAAAGAAAGAAAGAAAGAAAGAAAGAAAGAAAGAAAGAAAGAAAGAAAGAAAGAAAGATAGAAAAAAAGAAAGAAAGAAAGACAGAAAGAAAGAAAGACAGAAAGAAAGAAAGAAAGAAAGAAAGAAAGAAAGAAAGAAAGAAAGAAAGAAAGAAAGAAAGATAGAAAAAAAGAAAGAAAGAAAGAAAGATAGAAAAAAAGAAAGAAAGAAAGACAGAAAGAAAGAAAGACAGAAAGAAAGAAAGAAAGAAAGAAAGATAGAAAAAAAGAAAGAAAGAAAGAAAGAAAGACAGAAAGAAAGAAAGAAAGAAAGAAAGAAAGAAAGAAAGAAAGAAAGAAAGAAAGAAAAAAAGAAAGAAAGACAGAAAAGCCCAGCCGTCCTCTCCATCTGTTGTCCTCTTCTGTCCTCAGAGTTGTCCTCCTTCCTCGCTGTGACCTCTGGAAACCACTGACCATGCAGAACAACACCACCATCCTTCAGGACGTCACCCAAGTTCGTAATCTGACAGAGATCCCTCTGAACCCTGTAGAGAAGCAGGTCATCACCATCTTCCTGACCATGCTCATCTGTGGGGTTGGAATCTCTGGGAACATCATGGTGGTGCTGGTGGTCCTGAGAACCAAACACATGGTGACCCCCACCAACTGCTACCTGGTCAGTCTGGCTGTGGCGGACCTCATCGTGCTCCTGGCTGCTGGACTGCCCAATATCTCCGACGTTGTTGCCTTCTGGATTTACGGCTACACGGGATGCTTGTGTATAACTTACCTTCAGTACCTGGGCATCAACGTGTCGTCCTGCTCTATCATGGCCTTCACCATCGAGCGATACATTGCCATCTGTCACTCCATAAAGGCCCAGTTCATATGCACAGTGTCCCGGGCCAAGAGGATCATAGCCATGGTCTGGATCTTCACCTCGCTCTATTGCATCATGTGGTTCTTCTTGGTGGACACTAATGAAACCGTCTACACCAACGGGGTGGTGGTCACCTGTGGCTACCGTGTGTCCAGGAGCCTCTACATGCCCATCTACTTCCTGGATTTCACTCTGTTCTACGGCATCCCTCTCATTGTTGCCATGGTGCTTTATGGGCTCATCGCAAGGATTCTGTTCATGAGCCCCCTGCCCTCACATCTGAACGACAGAGCAGGAGGAGGGTCGGTTCACCAGGGCCACACCAACAACAACGCCAAGGGCAACAAGGGGGCCATGGCGGCCAGGAAGCAGGTACTGGAAACAGGGAAACAGGAACCATGACATGACACAGTAATCGTATTTAGCATGATTATTCATTTGTCGTGATGATTACTGGGACATCGTTATGAATGTACAGCACTTCCAAAACTGTTTGGAGCTCCTGCTAAACCATGGATGCTACCAACTGCACAGAATTCCTAAGAATATACAGTGAATTTTCCAGTGTAAAAAACAAAGCAGTGCCAAAAACAGAGTAAAATTCAACAAGATAACTTCCAGTGCTTGTGAAAGTAATTAGAGTTAACAGAGGTGTTACACTGTCAGTGTCATATATTCAGTGTTAAAGTGAACTGATTCTCTCAGAGTTCATTCAACACTGACAACAGTAAAATACACTTCAGTGTTAAACTAGAATAACTCTGAAAAGCTCCACCTACTAACCTCTGCCCACAACCTGAGTGACAAGTTAGACGTTGGAAAAACTGAACAAAAAATATTCCAGTAGAATCTGTGCAAGAATAAAGTTATGTTGTCAATCGTTGATACGTGTTTTCAAATACTGTAGTTAAAAATCAACAAATGTTTAGAGTCATTCATTTGTGAACATGTAGTGTTAAGTAGGTTTAACACTGGAAAATGTATTTCTTAACACATAACTCTTCAGTGTTGAATATCAATAACACTATGTTACTTGTCATATAGTGTAAAATTTGATTGACAGTGTTAAATATTAACTCTCACTAGTGTAAAGTTGACTCTGGAAATGTAACTCTAGGTTCAGTGTGAATTTTACTCTGTAGATAGGGGCCATATGTTCACTGAGGTAGTGTTAAAATGAACTCTGTAAGTGTTATATTAACACTGGTGATTTTATTGTGAATACAGTAAAGCAACGCAAATGTATTTGTAAAGCACATTTCGTGCCTTACATAAAACATATAAGAAAATTAAAATGATTAAGATGCATTAAAATACAATTAAAATAAGAGACATAAAAACAATTGAGAATCTAAGTAAAAGCTCCAGTGAACAGTAATGTTTTCAGGCCTGATTTAAATGAACTGACAGTTTTTCACAGACCTCAGGTGTTCAGGTAGTTTGTTCCACAGGTGAGGAACAGAACAACTGGATGATGCCTCACTTTATTTGATTCTGATTTCGGGAACACACAGTAAACCTGTTCCTGATGACCTATGACCTCAGGGCTCTGGATGCATCATAGTGAACCAGCAGGCCCCTATGAAGCAACAGTAGTAACAGTAGTTACACATACATTGACGATGTACAAGGACACATGACTTTACATGGTGGAAAGAGCAAACAAACAGTATTTATTTATTAATCTATTTATTTATTTGATGGAAACAAAACAGTCAAACATAGTTACAGCTTGTACTAATTCTCAACTTGTGTCCCTGGTTTGGGAATTTTTAATCTGAAAGGTACGGAGGTGATCTCTAAAATATATGAAAGTATACAAGCGTCTAAAAATCACTCTACAATATATATTATACAAACGTGGGAGAGTGAGTCGGATATGCAAATATCAGATGAGACCTGAGCGGAAATTTATGAGTCGCAATCAACAGCAGCAAACTCAAGATCATTAAGAGAGTTCTGGTGAGGTTTTTAATGACTCCAAAGATAACAGGCAAACAACATTTAGGATCCTGTTGGAGATGATGGCCAACCACTTTCATGTTTTTGGGGCTTGTCCAAAAGTCCAGCCTTTTTGGAAAGAGGTGAATGTTGACATAATAAAATAATAGAGGTGGGTTTGGATCGTTCCTTTGTTACTTTATACTTAGGTAAAATACCAGAAAGAATTAAACATACAGTGAAATACCTACTAACAGTGGTGCAGTGGTTAGCACTCGTGCCTCGCAGCAAGAAGGACCCTGGTTCGAATCCCACACCACATCTTTCTGTGTGGAGTTTACATGTTCTCCCCATTGGCGTCCAATCAGATGATGTCATACCAACCACTTCCTCCTGAGGTTATAGTTGGTCTCACCTGCTTTTTATTTCAGGATAAACGGTTACTGTCGGTAGCAATCACGCCAAACAAACTACAATAACATTGCGGGGCTGTTACAATATCTATGGTTTAAACTGTTTACCCGCCCGAGTGGCACATCAGCATATATAAATGAAGCGCACCTCAGTTCGCCGGTAATATAAACAGTAGTGATGCGCGGTTAGGGGGTTTTACAGAAACCCGCCCCGCCCGAACCCAAGACGTGGCTAAGCCCGCCCCGCCCAAACCGCATGATGTCACGTATCGATAAACCCAACCCGCCCGCTATCAACCCGCGAGCTTAAATTTGTCTCTAAACTCATAGTACATTCGCGGCATCTTTACCTTGCGCTTCTAATGTTAAAAGTCATGAAGCATAATTTTTGCCTCCTTTCTAACGTCTCAATATGCACTCCAGCACATAAAATAGACTCCACCCACATCATCACTCTATAAAGCCAACACATACAACGTTTCCGTACAACCTTCGCATCGCCTGTTTTAATCTTCTCCCTGATCAAGTCCGCCATTTTCACTCTTACCTCTGAGTGTTCAGGGAGATTTGGCGCTAATAACAAATAACAAAAAGTTGGGATAAAAAAGCATTGAAAACAGGAACTGACGGGCTTGCACATGCGCGAGCCGAGCACACAAACACACACACACACACACACACACACACACACACACACACACACACACACACACACACACACACCTCAGCGGGTGTTGATCGTCCCTGACCCGCCCCACCCGCATCCGCAATATGTATTAATACTGCGACCCAGCCCGCCCGACTCGCGGGTGACCCGTGGATATCCGCTGGCCAGTGGGTAGCCCGCGCAACAACAGTAAACAGCTCTTCTTCAGTCATCAACCAGTAAATAATGAGAAATGTTACCATTGATAAACTAAGTTAACTATATGTCTTGTTCTGTGACATTTACCCTGAGACAGTGGTTCTCAAACTTTTTTCAGTGATGTTCCCCTTGAGAAACTGATTTTTATCTCCCCTGACATGGACAAAACATTTTTGTAAGAAAAAATAGGTACAGTGTCTGTAAAATCAGTGTCTGATTTTTCACATCCTTTTTATCTCATAATTTTGACTTTTTAATCACATAATTTTTACTTATTATCACATAATTTTTACTTTTTATCTCATAATTTTTACTTATTATCACATAATTTTTACTTTTTATCTAAGAATTTAGAATTTTTATCACATAATATTGACTTTTTATCTCATAATTTTTACTTATTATCACATAATTTTTACTTTTTATCTCATAATTTTTACTTTTTATCTAAGAATTTAGAATTTTTTATCACATAATATTGACTTTTTATCACATAATTTAGATTTTTTTTATCTCATAATTTTGACTTTTATCTCTTATATCTTATGAATTGAATAAATAAACAATTGAGGAAAAACACATTTTTGTGATTATTTTCGGCCATATATTACTTTTTTAATATAAAAAATGTAATCATTAATGGATAACTGTTCGTTAATTTTCCAATGATGACTGTGACGCCCTTGGTTCTCCTCGTGTCTGCGTGGGTTTTCTCCAGGTACTCCAGTTTCCTCCCACCATCCAAAGACAATGATAGGTTAATTGGTTAATCTAAATTGTCAAGAGTGATTATTTGTCTATATATGTTCAGCCCTGAGATGAACTGGCGTCTCATACAGGGTGTACCCCGCCTTCACCCATTGTAGGTGGATTAAGCCCCAGTGACCCCCATGACCCTGGTGAGGATAAAGCGGGTTCAGATGACTAGACAAGACCTACTGAAGATCTTGTTGGCCAGTAGCAGGAAGGCCATAACCAGAAAATGTTTGCAACCAGATCCCCCAACTCTAGACCAATGGTGTGGAATTATTAAAGAAATTAACTGTATGGAGAAACTTACATTTGCTTTGGGACTTCGACTGGAGTGAACGCTGAGAGAAGTGGGTTGCGTATACACCTTGGATGTTATGATATGTGCTGTGATGTAAATGCAAGCATAATATCCTTTCAAATGTGACACTCATGATGATTCCATGTTTTGTTTCTGTTTTATTGTTCCATTTTGTTTGTTGTTTTTTTGTCCTTTTTTTATTGCTTTGTGCCTTTTTCTCTTTTGTTCTTTATGAAAAAAACTAAAATTAAAAGTTTTTTTAAAAAAGGAAAGGAGAAAAGAAAGACAAAAAAGACAGAAGACAAAAAGACAACACTGTTCTACATAAAAAATATAGCTAAATGGTTTAAATAGTATAAAACACTTATTCACTCACTTTGTTTTTTATACATAACACAGTTTACACATGGGTACAGTATTCCACAGTTTGGTGCACTTATAGGACAAACCTGACTGTTCCAATATTTACATTTAGACAAATTTAAGTATAAAGTTTTTAAAGCATTTACATATTTACATAGTGATTGCACATATATGTGATTTTGGAGTCTTGGAGGGTTTAATGAGCCACTAATATCTACAGAAAAACAGAGGCATTGCCAGAGTCCACCACGTTTGTACAGTAGCTTTGAAAACACTTCAACTTCTCTTTTTTTATTTTATAGCAGGTGGTGTCCAACATTATGGTGAATCAAAATCACTTACTCTATTTGAATGTTAGAGGTAATAACCACTTATCCAAAAGCCTAGAATGGATTAATGAACCGCTTTTTTCCACAATCTATAACTTCACCTGTAGGTCTCACTAAATATAAAACATTAAAGCACAATTTTATTCAGTAATGGAAAAATAATGACTAGACTTTCCTTATTTTCTTTAATTTCTTCTTCATTTTAATGCCTGATACAAATAAAAGTACATTTGTTTGCATACATATAAAAAAAACTGCTCATAAGAGTTTAATTTCAGAGCAGATATCTATCCATTTTCCATGTTTTTATAATAAACAAAATCAATTCATTTCTTACATCAATATTTATAGTAGTATACTGACAAAAAAACACGCTTTTATTAAACCCATCTTCTCTGTTCTGTCTGTTTTAGTCACATCATGATACACAAAGGAGTTAGTACTTGATTACGTAACCATTGTTTTTGATTACATTTGGCTCTTTAATATATTTTTTACGTGAATTATAATATAAAAATGTACTTCTGATATGACAGATAAAAAAAAAGAAAAGATAATATCATATAAATAAATGCTACATTTACACATTCACAGTTAAAATATTACAAGAAATATTTGGAGTGTTTTACTGAGCAAAATATCAAATAAATTAAATTACAATTAAAGCATTTTTCACATTTTCATTACCTGAATGCTTTGCTCATATCTAAAAACCTGATATCACCTGTTAGTGTTTAACAGCGGGTGCTTTTCTTGTTACAACCAGAATTGTGCACTTTGATCTTCTTTCATTATTACAGCTGATCATAATAAGGAGTTTACCTGCAAGAAAAGAAGCAAATTAGATTCATTTTCAGTAGATGGTATCTACCGTCCAAAGAAACTTCTAGGACACAGGTGTCAAATATAAGGCCAAATCCAACCCACCAAAGGGTCCAGTCTGGCCCTTGGGATGAATTTGTGAAGTGCAAAAATTACACTGAAGAAATTAACAATAATTGGTGTCAAAATCATTTGAATTTAGATTCCATATACAGATCAATATGATTTTGAGGGGGTCAGATGAGTAGAATATTATTCTAATAACCTATAACTAATAACTACAAAATGTCTCTTTGCTTTAATGTAAAAAAGTAAAACTACATAAAATTGTTTACATTGACAAACTATCCTTTTTACAAAAAAAATGTGAATAACCTGTAACAAATATGAAAGAACCTGAAATGTCTTCGGAGAAGTAACTGCAATTTTCTTCCTATTCTGCATTTTACTAAATGTTTTGTGTAGTTGTGAAAGTCGTTTAAGTTGTAACGTGTAAATGATGAACTGATCAATTGAGGCAGAACATTGATAAAATTGCACGTATTATTCTTAAGGCAAATCAAGTTGAGATTTTTAAGGAAACTTTGTAGATGCTAATGTCATCAGCATATAATTTGACTTTTTTCACTGTGATTATTTTACTGGTTCGGCCCACTTGACTTATATTAAGGGGGACATGGCCCTTGAACTAAAGTGAATTTGACACCCCTGCCCTAGGATATAAGTCATCAATCCTATATTTTAATCCCATTACTCTCCTTTCAGGAAAAGGTCTATTTGAGGATATCTAAACAGAACATAATCAATAGCGTGCATGTAAATATAGTCATATCTGTATCATGTTTCTGCTTCTTCTTCCTGTTTTCTCTAACAGATAACCAAGATGCTGGCCGTGGTGGTCATCCTCTTCGCCTTGCTCTGGATGCCTTATCGAACCCTAGTGGTGGTCAACTCCTTCATCGACCCTCCGTACCAAAACACCTGGTTCCTGCTCTTCTGCCGGATGTGCATCTACACCAACAGCGCCATCAACCCCATCATCTATAACCTCATGTCTCAGAAGTTTCGCGTTGCATTTAAAAAGCTCTGTAAGTGCGGTGAGGAAGACAAGGAGAAAGCTGCAGAGTACAACATGCCCATATATTACAGTGTCATGAAGGATTCCTCCCATGAGAGCAATGAGCCGCTCACAGAGCAGGAGGAAGTGAGCGGTCTGGGCATCAAGAGGTTTACCATAAACCACAGTGATGCAAACACGCTGAGTATTTCTTGAAAAAAAAAAAAAAAAGCCATTGTACAGTTGGAGGAGTTGTCTCCAGTTTATCATTTTTGTTGTCCAGTGGAGGAAACGTTTGTTAAATCTGTATTTTTTTCACTTGTTGTTGCCAGTTTTACTTGTTCTGTGGACACTGTTTTTTGTTTTGTTTTTGTTTTGTTTTTTAAATCAGTACAGTAATTGTGTTGTGAATACACTATGTGAATGTATGGATCAATATTGTCTTTAAAATATGTTTCACTAATAATAACAGGAGTCACAGGAAATAAATGTACATTCAAATGTTATTGAAATGTATAGTTAGACAAACTGTTCAAAAGATGACTTCAGAATTAAAGTTTAAATAAATGAAAACTTGTGGTGACTTTTTTAAAAAAAAATTCTTTCTTCATGTGTTTTACATCTTGCATAATTATGCATAATTATGCAAGATGCCTTCTCATTTCATTAAGATATGAGAAGAAAATCCAGGAAATATGTGTACAATATAATAAACACAAACAAGCTTGCTGAAGAAATTATTTTATATTTGGTGTGAACTTGGATTTTCTTGAGCTCTGATGTAGTCTTACAATACATTATACTCAATTTCCATCAGAATGACAGTTTTTCTTCACAGTTGGCTGTCTTTTATCCTTTTTTTCCCTTTTTATATCATCTGATTTATTCAGATTTTTTTTCCAGAAATGTGTTCTTGCTTTTAATGCTACTTATACATTTCCTTTATATCACAGTTGTACATTCTCTGTCTTGATACAAAGAGAGAAAATGCACATTTAGTCATTAAACATTTGCTAAAATGAGAAAAAAGTAATACACACACACATATACACATATAAATGCATCATTACAATTGGCAGTTATACAACCAACTCAGGTACAACCAACTATCCAACCCTAACCCCACAGATCTATAACAAGACATTTTCACAGTACTGTTATAATCTGACTTTTGCATCATTTTCTGCATATTTTGTACATTTTGTTCTGTATTTATTCCAATAAGCATCTTAATACAATCCTTTATGTACTGTGTGTTGATCTAATAATTATACACATAAAAATTAGCTGGCTTTCTCAGCTCTTCACTATCATTATTATGCAGTATTACTTATTCCTTTTATCAATTTCCAGCTTGGACTGCAAAGATTTTTCAAGGGATGATCTCCATCCTTCATTGCTTCTCATAAGATGGTGTCAATCACAGTAATGAGTTCCTTCGTTCTTTTTTTCCCTTCTTTTATAAATAATGTATAGTTGAATCTTGATCACAAATATTCTGCAGTTTTCTCCTGTAATTGTCTGATAATGATTAGTTTGGATTGGTCTGATGTGTGTGAAAATCCTGAAAATTCTAAAATGATCAGATGGATTTGTTAATGTTGAGTTGATAGATTTCTAGTGAATAATAATAAATAAATAAAAAGTAATAATAATAATAATAATAATAATAATAATAATAATAATAATAATAATAATAATAATAATAATAATGATAATAATAATAATAATAATAATAATAATAATAATAATGATGATGATAATAATAATAATAATAATAATAATAATAATAATAATAATAATAATAATGATAATGATAATGATAATGATAATGATAATGATAATAATAATAATAATAATAATAATAATAATAATAATAATAATAATAATAATAATAATAATGATGATAATGATAATAATGATTATTATAATAATAATAATAATAATAATAATAATAATAATAATAATAATAATAATAATAATAATAATAATAGAGTCTGATTCAAGATTTCAGCAAATACAAAACATAAACTAAAGCTACTTCTGAAGATGTGAGTAAAATAAATGTAAAAAAAAACAAAAAAAGTGGGCGTTATTCACTTAACTTTCATCACTGAGGGGATTAACACACCTCAAAATCTAGTGCCAGTATTCTGAATATTTATAATTTTACATTGAATTGTTTATTTTCACCTGGAGACAATGATGCAGGCTATAATGTCCCAATAAAATTCCAGAAAATTAGTTTTTTTTATGATGAAAATGTTGTCATAAACCTCTGGAGGGTAGAATCAATAAAGCAGGAATACACACTTGCTGCATTAAGCTTCTGGTGGACTCCACTGCAACATGTTCATTTTACCTCAATGATGTTACATATTTTGTAGTAAATGGGATAATTTCTAATTTTTCTTGACAAATGTGAACAATTGTAAACAGATAATGTGGGATTCACTATGATGTGTGATTTGTTATTTTAGAATTGACTACTTATCCTCCATTTGTGTCACTACAGGTCAACCATACAAACTAATATATCTTAGAGACTGAGATTATTACACACAATCATTTAGAGTTAATGAGTATAATAAAAGAAAATTGGATTTTTTTTTTTCTTAATGAACATTGTTGCAGTTATTAACTTTTTTGTTGACTTGGTTCCTTCACATCTCTGGGTCGTTCAAATGTCTGTTTACATTAGGATGTTTTTCCTACAGTTACTTCAACTTAAAATAACTTTTTAACAAATTATGCAAATCAATAAGAACTACAAGTGTTACTTTTGTTGTTGTCGTAAAATATTAAGTAAAGTAAGGTAAGGTAAAATAAGATAGACTTTATTGATCCCACAACAGGGAAATTTACAAACTAAACCAGACCAAATTACTTTAAAATACAAATGCTGAACAATGCTCCTAAAAAACTACTACTACTCGAGACCTGATCCTAAACCACACAATCAGACAGAAACAGAGCTTAGATGTTTCAGTGTAAACATCATTATGGATGATTTCTGGACCTGCACCTACCAGTGTCACCATGACACTGATACTTTGGTAGTTGTTATACATGAGCTGAAAATGGGCCAAACATGCAGGTCATAAGGTATACAAGGTCAGAGTTATTATTCTCCAAGGAGCTGTACATGTTATTCTTACCGTAAACTATTGTGTAACTCCACAAATTAATGAATCTCCACAATAGACATAAATATATTATGAAAGTGTCTGTTAGTAAGACAAAACCTCACTGAATAATAGTATAAAAGCTGCCACATCACACCGAGCAAGATTTACAAATCATGAATAAATCATGGGAGGTGTTTTAGAAACTGATAACAGCCACTGTAATATGTTTTAAATCCTGTGGATGATACAAAACACAAATGTTCTATGAAGATGAATAATTCATCCAATCCATGCAATATTATCTGTCGAGGGCACTTGTCTTCCTCATATCAACACAAAAAAATCAAAGCCCCGTTATAGGACTTTTGTGTTGTTTTGAGAAGCCCATTAAACATCACTAAGGGGTTGTTTATTAGTTTTTGGTATGTATTTCTAATTCATTTGTTCCAGAGGGTCCTTCAGTGAAAGTATATGTAAACTAGAAAAGCACTCTGAGAGCGTAAACCTGTCCCCTCTGAATTAAGAGAGGTCCGCCAAGGAGGTTATGTTGTCTGTTAGTTAGCAAGATAAGTCAAAAAGTTATGGACGGATCTTGATGAACGTGTTGGGGGTTGTCACAAGGAACAAACAATTACATTTTGGTGATGATCCATAAGAGATCATTTTGAAATTTTACATTGAGGTAAATGGAGAATACATTTCTAAGTGATCCAATCAAGATCTGTCCATAACTTTTTGACTTATCTTGCTAACTAACAGACAGACAAACAAACTTTGGCAAAAACATAACCTCCTTGGCAGAGGTAATTAAGAAGCAGAGTTTATTGAGTGATGTAACACAAGCAGGCGAAAGTTTTAGCCAAGTAGAAATACACACTTAATGGCATTTTAAGTAAATAACACAACACTTGGAATCAGTGTAATCATATAGGGGTATATTTAATTTCAGTGATTAGTTTTTATGTATTTATTTGTGGCACTTGTGATGAAAGGCTGGTCACTGCTGAATGGTAGCACATAGTAGACGTCACTCATATTCTCTTAAACATCTCTGAATAATATTGCATCTAATTCCCACTGGTTCTGTGGTGAGTGCACGCACCACATTTGTATATTTATCAACATACACACATCCCCTACAGAAAACATTAAACAGTCATACCAATACATATATTAATAGTTCTGCTCATTCATGGTCTACCTGTGCTGCTGTCAGTTTGGCCCCTCCTCCTCTAGGCTGGGGGTTGAACCAGAGGAGGTGAAGCAGCTGCCCGTTTATGGTAAAGATGAACCCCAGCTATACCATATGTACTCTGGGTGAAGGGGGGTTTTCAACTGTGTAGATTAATTAAAGTAAAAATGAAGTGTAATATAAATGCTTTATCATTGTTGTTGATTTATGGATGTCACTGTGGGAATGGGTTTAATGTGGACCCTATGGTATGACTTGGAAAGGTCAAAAATATATATATATTGTTTGGTTAATTGAGTAATGGTTGGGCCAGGGGAGGGGCTTAGCCTTTATAATAAGATAAGATAAGATAAGATAAGATAAGATAAGATAAGATAAGATAAGATAAGATAAGATAAGATAAGATAAGATAAGATAAGATAAGATAAGATAAGATAAGATAAGATAAGATAAGATAAGATAAGACTTTATTGATCTCACACAAGAGAAATTCACTGTTACAGGAGCTCACAGATAAAGTACAAAAAGGTGCAAAAAGGAAGTAAAGCAGTGCAAATAATAGTGCAGATAATCATAGAGGTAAATAATAAAATTAAACTAGAAATAAAAAAAAAAGTACTAGAAATAAAAAATATATAGAAATACTGTGTCTTATGTACAAAAAAAGAAACCGCTTTAGAGAAAAATAAATAAACAGATACTATATACAAATGTACAAATACTGGTACAGTCTTTTTGGATGCCATGCATTGTAACTATGCTTGAACAATTTGTTTTACTACTTTAACAGAAAATAAAAGCAAGTTATTCAGTATTTGTGACTCTAGCCATCCTTTTTCAATTCTGAATGGAACAGTGAACCCACATTTTTGTGACAGCACTGAAGAAATATGATATAATGTACATTTATTCCAGTGTTCATCAACATTGCAGCATGTATACTGAATACACACACCCATGAAAATAATAAGTCAATATTTAAAAAATAAATAAATCTTGTTATAAGTGTTGCTGAGCACAAATCCTCATTTTATTACCCTGCTTCATGAAATCCTCAACATGTTGTGGTTCTATTATGGTCTTAAGATCTTGTTCCTCATGGAACAGCTCCGTAGGCGTCTGGATTTTACAACAGTACAGCTTGTTGATTTATTTTACTGGGTTTCATCTCTACATCTGATATGAAAATTAGGGAGATTTTACTTAATATTACACGTTATTGACACACAGTGAACCCTGACATTGTAACACGGTAACTGCTTGTTTTAAAGGTTAAGTGTGAAAGATATATGGGCTTTCACAAAGATCTAATTGCAGATATAGAGAGTAGGGTTCACAATTATGATTTAATTCATCTTTAATCACCTGAATATAAGGATTATTATATTTAATTAGTACAGAATAAGCTGTTGACATTTATAGAGGGAGTGTGTTAATGATCGTATTATGCATACCATGATGCGGTGTTCCTACACCAGCTCAAAATTTAATTTAAATGTCTTCATTTGCACATCATAGATGGCTATGAAAAACAAAACAACACAATTTACAAATATTTACCATCATTGTACAGGAGAGGATGGAAGCCAAACAAGGCTTATATAAATAGCTACCCAGAAAAAAAAAACAGTACACAGGGGTAAAAAAAAAATAAGAAAAAAAGAAAAAGTTAAATTACAATGTAATCAAAACAATATCTAAAGTAAAAACTATATTAAAAAAAAAAATACAAGTGGTTCCAGACACAACAAACTCTATCTCCTCGCAAACATTTGACCTGGTTTGCCTTTTCTCTTATCATGGCGAAAACAAATTTTTTAATGACTATAACCTTAACCATCGACCTACATTCACCAACATTTAATGGGATCTATTCTGGACCACCTTGCACACTTGCCTGAAAATTTCATAGAAATTGGTCATGTAGTTTTTGCCTAAAGTTGCTGACAGACAGACAGACAGACAAACCGACTAAAAATAATACCCCCCTCTCCCCCTTCAGGGACGGGGTAACAAATCCAGTTACAAATTATTCAATTATTAAATACAAATAATATGATATACAGCTTTATGTTTTTGCATTAGAGTACTTTTCAGATGTTTTTTTAAATAATGTTAAAGAAGATGTTGATTGAAGTTCAGGTCAGATTATTTCAAAGATATAGTCCATGATGTTTTAGCGAATACTGACTGACAGAAGTAAAGAAAGTAAAGAAGTAAATAAGGTCAAATTGACTTAAATATAATGGAGGATATCTGTGAATAACTGAAAACAACATAAACACGTTCTGGAAAAATTTAGGAAGGACATGAGTTAAGTGAACATATTTGCAAATGAAGACACAGTCTGGTCAATATTCAAAATAAAACCCCTTGGCCTTCTTATACCTTTTCCATTCAGTATTATTGTGCATTTCTATCATTCTACTGTTAAGTACAGTTTGTGTTTTTATCTGAGAAAACGAACTCACAAAAATAAAGAAAAATTAGAACTGCAAGCAGTTACAATCGGGTGCCGAGACCTTTGCAGTCACATGGGCTAGGCCACGCCCATTTACACCCTGACTCTTTTCTTGCTGTAATAAGCCACGCCCACATTGGCTTCAAGGAAGTCTATAGCCAATGAATATAATTAAATATCACACAAAGAATATTTAAAGTATAACAGTGACTGGGTTAACCACAATCAGAAACCTGGACCAAAGCAAATTACTATACTTTATATAAACTCAAAAGTGTATAAAATTGCACATAAATGATAACTATGTAACTGGTACACATGTTGTATTTTAACTAATAATGTGTGCCTGTTTAACAGAACTGAATTTATAAAGCTTTTCCCTCTGATTATTCTATTTGATGTGTTTTATCTCATTTCAACTGTCTTTTATTCTGATATTTGTGAAAATGCAGATAAACAGTGAAAAAATAATCAGTAAAACTCGACAAAAACACACTAGAAGAACACACTAAAATAGCAATATTACTATTATGTATAATTATTGACAAGAATTCAGCACACAAATACACTTAAAACCTCACTAAAACACTGTGAAAAGTCATAAAAAAAAACCTTCCCCCTCTCTGTCACTGTCTGCCTTCTGCTGCTTTAAGCTCCTCCCACTTCTATCCCTCCCTCTCAGCCGATGCAGGCTTCTACCTTAATGTGTTATAGAATGCAAAGTACAGTGAACAGACATTTGAATTTTGAAAATAGCACAAACGGTGGATGTAAATATGCATCACCAGCGACACAATCAGATCTTAAAATATGTAATGCTCAGTGAAGCCCTGAGAAATTTGATTGAAATGTGAGACCAACACATATTTGTTAAATTAATGACATGTATCCTCCCTACATTTTCAATCAGTGACAGACATGTTTTTGAATGATAATTTCTGACTGCAATATATAACCTAATTGAAAGTGATCATGAATACATCCTGTGTATTAAGTAGAAGCCTGACTATACATATTGTATATCGGTGAACGTGCAAATAATGTTTAGAGAGCTGTCTGTATTTGCTTTTCATTTCACATGCAGTCTATAATATTAATGAAGCATGAATGTCATGATTTATGGCCTTCACGTGGAAGATAAGAAACAGCACTCGATGACAAGTACAAGCACAGTTCTTTCATTACTGTCATTTTAATTAAATAAATGTTAAAAGTGGACCAAGCTGTGTAGTACTCCTTATGTTCTATGTACATACAAAAATAATCCTCACAGAAATAAATTAACATGGTCACAGCCCACTCCCCTCCTTAATGGATCTCCAATGTACTCAAGTGAGAATATATATTATTTCAGACGTGTATTTATTGAAGAGAAATAGTCAATTCTTGTTGCTCGAAGCTGCCATAAAAACACTGAAAAGCTTCATGAATCTATAAACTGTATATTTTGATTTTTCAAGGTGCAACTGGGCTGTCGATAGTTTAATGTAATATTTTATGTGTCTTCAGAGAGTTGGTATCTATTTTATATTCTTTTTTGCCCTCTGTATTTATTGGTGTTTATCTGTTATGTTTTCGAGAAACACGGATAGAAAAGACAGAGGACGATTAGATTAAAAAGCATAAAATAAATCACTATTGCATTAATTATTCCTTTGGGGGAGATTGAGACATTTCACTACAAACACTTTAATGAAAGCAAAAATTAATGAAGAAAAAACAGCAACTGGAGCAAAGGATAAACATAAAGCATGGTAACGACACATAGCTCACATAATTTAACTTTGACAAAACCTTTACGCAATACTTTTCTCAAATAAATTAAATTAAATTCATTTGTCTCATGGCTCTGTTCAATTTTCAGCCAGCCACCAACTCTGATGAACTGAAGTGGACAAAAGAAAGATGTGACTGATGAAAGGACACAAGGATGAGACAGTCTTCATTATGGCTATCACTAGAGGCATTTAATTCTGTCAGGCAGGCTCCATTTTGTTAAATCCTCTGACCTTATTGCAGTGCACTGCCCTGCAGTTATATAACAATCAGCCACCATCATTAATCTGCTTTTTGTAATTCAACTATAATTTAAACATTGACAGGAAGTGAAGTCTATTAGTCTTGACTGACAACACATTTAAGGCTCTGATCAAAAGTCAGCTAAACAGGAAACATCATTTTAAATTGTCTCCTATAAGTGTCTTAAATATAGACTGCAGTGTCTCCTGTTATCGTGTTTGCAGACGACATGGGTGTAAATCATGAAGCCAAAACTGAGAATCCTTACTCACACTTTAAGTATTCCAGGTATAAGTAGAAAATAACACATTATCATGTTGAATACGGGCTGCAGGGCACAGCAATGTGTCAAACCCGTCTTACACCACACTGGTGGACCACAGGAAATTATATTTACCCCACCCCCCTGAAGGGGAGAGGGGTACTGTAGAGTCGGTTTGTGTGTTTGTTGGTCTGTCTGTTAGCAGCTTTACACAAAAACTACTGGACTAATTTCCACGAAATTTTAAGGCCAAGTGTGAGGTGGTCCAGAGTAGATCCCATTTAATTTGGTTGAATGTAGGTCAAAGGTCACAGTCACCAAGAATTTGTTTTAGCAATGATAAGAGATCGGGCAAATCAGATCAAATGTGTGCAAAAGGGGCAGGGTTTGTTGTGCCCAGGCACCACTTGTTATATTTTGTATCTATAGAGGGAGTGGGTGGCTGTGGACAGAGTCACAGTGGTTCACAAACATATATAAACTTATACCAAGTGTATCACTGAGGAATGTCTGATGGTAGACAGAATTAATGTCCCCTGAAAAGACAAATCAAGCTAGAAACTTTACAAGAGGGTTTTTGTACCATGTGCATCATGAAGGTGAAAACATTGAACAAATGTGGTTAAAATCACACATTAAGGATGAACCTCATTTCACCCCTGACCCCTTCCCCTCTATTGTGCGCATCCACGTGTACGGGTAGGGGTGTCTCAATTCACATTAAGGCACAAGGGTAGGGCGAAGGGCTTTACACCCCTTCAAACTGAGATTTTCCAGAGGCAGAGTCCAAATGGAGGGGTATGAGAAATTTCCCAGAATGCAATGCAAATGTTTTTGTTTTTTTTAATGGTAGCATTTACGAAGGAAGTACACAAATGTAGTATTTTCACTATAATTAACAGTGTTTAAGTTGTGATAACTGTTGTATTGTATAAAGTTTGACATTGTTGCAATGTGTAATGGTAATTTTTTCCATAAAATGCACATGAAAAAAAAAATCGCTATTTATGTAAACGTGGCGTAATCAGTCGATGCACAGTACTTCTCTGATTCAACCCAGATATTAGTAAAAAAAAAAACAAAAAAAAAAACATCTGCATAGCCCAGGAGAATGTAACAACTACAGCAGACATGTTTGTTTACTTATGGTTACAGCTGTCATTTTTGGTTACGTAACAACTGGTGGAGCAAACTGATGACGTAGGTGAGTGTTGAAGGGGTGTCCCAATTCATAGGGGTTGCTTTTCAAGCCCTGCCCCTCATAGCTCCATTTAACGGGGTAGGGGGTAGGGCAATGGGGTGATTATTGATGGTGATTATTGTGAGTATTGCAGGAAATACTATGATTTCAATGTTAGTCTACATGTTTAATTATGGAAAATGCACGTTACTAATTTTATGTATATGTGTAATGAGTTTTTCAGGGCAGCCTTACACAAAGACCTCCTATTCCTAATACTACTGGGGCCTTATCTCTTGAAAAATATAATACCAATAAATAAAATTATAGTCAATAGAAAGAGCGAAGAAATTATTTGGTCCTTTTTTAATTATGCCATGTCTTACACATATGTTTGTCATATATTTGGGGTAGAACAATAACAATTTCCTACTCCATTTCATAAATAAAATAATGCTAAAGACCCACAGTAATGTAGTTGTACATTGGGACTTTTTTTTTTTTGCTTGTTGGCTTTGATATGTTGGAATGTTGTGTTTGGATGTATGGTTTCTCTTTGCCTCTTTTATTCTTGCTTATATTTGAAATTAACTTTATCATCATTTTCATAATGATATTTTACAGGTCACAGAAAATCAAACCAATACACCCCTGAAAGTCATAGAGGTGATATGGTGGTGAGGAGGAACTGTCTCTCACCACAGTCTGTTCTGTGTCTCTGGAGATTTCCCTACAGCTGCAGCATGACAAGACCTGTCATGATTTGCTTTTCCTACTTTTCACCACTTTCTCAGAGATGAAGGTGAATTGTACAAAGAGAGCAACCATTTCAGTGTTGGTAGGATGCATCACGCATGTCAAGATACAGTCCATCAAACTGTTTTATTACCTTTCCCCCCGAAGGGCAGCCAGGGGTAATTGTTTTTTGTTTGGTTTGTGTGTTTGTTTCACACAAAAGCAGAAAAAATATTTGTTGAATTCAAATGAAACCAAATTTGGTTTATATATTGTCAGTTATCAAGAATAGATCTAATAATTTGAGAACAGTAGGTCAAAGTTAAAAAATTTTATGCTTAAAAAAATTGCCATTTACTTATGAATACATCTATAAATAAATGTCTGTTGTACCAAAACTACAGGTTAAATTCACACCAAATTTGCTTTATAGATTGCCAGTGACCCAGGATAGACGCCGTTACATTTTGGGATAAGGAGGTCAAAGTTCCCTATTTTATTAAATTAATTTTACAATTCCAGTCAAGGCTGTGGAAGTCATTTTAGTTAAGATTCCACATACAGACCAGTATGATCTACAGTATTAAAAAAAAAAAACCCAGAATAACCTATTAAAAAATGACTCCATATTTTCTTCATTTGATGAGAAATAATCTTCCAGTATGCTTGATAAATAAATGACAGCTTCTAATATGTCTTTGTGTTGGTGCAAAAAAACAAACAAACATTAAATTATAATTATGCAAACAGTTCCACTTACAAACTATACTGTAACAATAAAATGTGGATAACCTGAACAAATACGAACAACCTAAAATGTTTAAAGAATACTGGGCACAATTTTTTCACAATATTCATCCTGTTACTGTTTAATATCTTTGTAGATCTGATCCACAATACACATGTAGAAATTATCAATTGAGGCAGAATAGTGTTAAAATTGCAGTTATTTTTCTTAAGAAGTTTTATTTTTTTTCCAGATTGTTCACATATTTTGTGTTTGGATAGTTTATATATATATATATATATATATATATATATATATATATATATATATATATATATATATATAAATTTTATTGAATTTTACAAGAACATACAAAACAAGACTCAGCTCACATATGTTTAAATACACACACACAGAGGCTCATTAGTTCTTGGATAGCATTGAATAGTCATAAATATATAAAAGAGGCAATATGAAATTAAATATTAAACACTGAATACCAGTTGAAAAATTGAAGAGAGAAAGGGGACAAAATGAATTTAAATAAGTTTGTTTGTTTGTTTCCTTTTCTCTATGTTTGGACAGTTTATAAAATTATTTGCATAATTCAATGGGGGTTTTTTGGATGAAAAACAGAGAAATGTTTTGAGTTCTTATTATGTACAGATTATTATACCATTATTTTACTGGTCCGGCCCACTGGAGATGAAGTTGGGCTGAATGTTGGCGGCCCCTGAAAGAAATGAGTTCAAGACCCCTGGTATAGATGATGTACATATTATGAAGGGTTTAAACAAGATTCCTTTGGAGACTCCCATAAGCAAAAACACTTAATTCAAAGCAAAGCAATATCCTGCTACCACATTAATGAAAAGTGCCCAGAGAGAAATAAAGCTCACGTGTGATAAGATGGGGCTAAAGTACAGGCTGTGGTAGAGTGGACGCTCGGCCTTGGACTTGGCAGCAGTTTCATCCTGTTGCTGAGGGCAGATGGCTTCTCTCCCTCTCTCTCTCTCTCTCTCTCAGAGTCAGGCGTCAGCTGTTCACATGAGCACAGATGAGCGACTTAGTGCATTGGACGCTGAGTCGTGCCCACAGCTCTCAGAGGAAACAACACTGTTGCACAGACCAACTCCTGACAGCTCACAACAACTTAGACTCCGATGAAGTGAGTTTTCCTTTCTCTGAAACAACTCACTTTTAGTCTGTGAAGATATGTCTCATTCCAGGTAGGCAACACAGACTACTTTCGCACTATATTAAGTTGTTATGTTTGATATTACTGCTATGCTTCAATATTGCAAAGAAATCACCTATCTTGCAGAGTAATATAAATGCAAATAAGATTAAATATGTTCTTTAACATAAAAACGTAGTAAAACAATTAAAAGTGGAAGTATTTTTGGTAGTTTGTCATCTTATGTAGAACATGCTTTTTTAAATTTAATAGATACCAAACAAAAAGTGAGTTTGTTTGTGTCAGTACTTTTACACTCACCTCTGCGAGAGGACATGGAGCTGACATAAACAGGCAGCAGGATCACCCACCTGTTAAAGCTCCTTTAAGTCCTTTTGCTCACTGTGGGATCTGCCTAAACAGCTTAGATGGTCTTACATTAATACAGTGAAGCTAGACAGTAGAAGGTCCTACAGAAGAAGAAAGTAAATGTGACATGTGTCTTTTTTAGCTGGTGACTTCCACTTTGGTTAAGGTAAAACATACCTCATATTGACTTATTTCAGGTGTTTTGTTCCTCAATAGGCCTTAGAATGTCCTGTTATTTGCCAGGTGCTTATTTTCATTGAATTGTTCTGTAAACAGGGACCATAACCACCATGTGCAGAACAATAAGTGTACATGATAATGGCACCAAGCCACCAGGTCATTTCCCCATCTGCATCCTGTTCTTGAACAAAAGAACCAGGAAAATGAAACGTTAAACTCAAAGGGAATCCCCCGTGTCCTCCTCTAGTTCCTGAGCTGGGAACCACAGTGACATCCTCTCACACACTGATTACAACAACAAGCGTATTTTTGAGAAACAGAATGTGTCAAAAGAAATCAAAGTTGTTTATTTTGTTTTGTTGCACATCTCGCCTCACAATGATACTCAAGACTCAAGATATCAGACAGGAAAAGCTGCATTAGTGGAGATGATGACACTCTTCTCTGTTTCCAGGTGCAGAACAGGAAACAGTTCAGCATTCATTCTTCACTCAGGAGCTTCCTCTTTCCATGGATCCCATATGCAGGACTTTGCTGATTCTACCCTTCAATGAACAAAGTGGATTCTCAGTTACAGTAATAATCTTCTAAGATGGAAGTCACTTCAGTTTATGCTACTGACAAGCCTGGCTTAGCTGAAGTGGACATATGCACACTTGAGATTAATATTAACTATGAAGTCATCCCATCTATTGTCTGCTCTGTGTGCTTTTCATTTGGACTCATCTACTGCTTTTTTGGTATGTATTTACCGGCACCGACATGAAAGGCTAAATGTACACAATGCGGAACTATAGTAGAGACAGAAGTTCTTAAACAATGCACTATTTTTCATGTTCCCTGAGCAAAGAGTTGTTATAGTGTCAGAGTTTTTCATTAACTCACCTGATGCTTTAAACCCGCAGTGGCAGGTGTCTGGAAGCTGCCAGGGTTTAAGGTTGGATAAGCCCAGAGCAGGAGGAGGCAGATGGAGATTCCTTGTCTGATTTTGACAGACGCAGAATATATGAAGCGGCACCTGTTAGCGCTGACATCTCACTAGTTCAACCATCTGAAACCAACAAATATTCATAGCCAATTCGACAGTGATTTTGTATAGTTGTCTATGATAGAGCTGCTGTTGGATGAAAGACAAAAGCAGCAAGAAATGTAACATACCTTTATTCTATGAACACATGCACACACAAATACAATGAAAACAAACTGACATTGATTAAAAAGGTCAATCAACCTGCTCTTTAAAACATGTGACATTATGCAAACACAGATAGGTTGCCAAAGTCTATATTTCCAAATACTTGTACAGAATAAATTAGCATTGGGCTGTTGCAAGGAATTGAATATGTGTAATTATTTGATGTAAAACAACTGTTTTACATGTGTTATATAATCCAATTTCATAGAAATGGTATCAGAATGCTGATTTAGTCATGATAGAATGGCAAATTAAACTTAATGATTTTCATGCATGTCAAAAGAGCATCCACATTGACAGGCTCATGCAGTCAGTGCTTTTGTCACGGTGTCTGGATCTAAGTGCAGTCACATTGTGAGTGGCTGCAGTGATGATGTGCAGGGGACTGTGAGAACTGTTGGGCTAAAAGCTTCAAGCTCATGTTTAATACAAATATATTGTCAAAACCAAGGGCAGACTTTATTTCTAGTCTGTCTCCTCACATTAGGACACATAAGTCGTGAGTGTTCTATAAATATTCACATCATAGGCTCTCATCGCGGTTATCTATCTATCTATCCATCCATCCATCCATCCATCCATCCATCTAAGTTGAAAGAAGTTAAATGTAAAGCCATATTAGGCAGAAATCGAGGGGAGGATAAAAATAATTGAGTCTGAAATTACACACCCTTCTCTGCCTGCTCTATAAAGATAAACAAGCTAGAACGTGACGGCTGGAGGAGCTGCTATTGGCCCTTAGCGTGTGTTGTCACGAGGTCGTCGCTGCTTCTTTCAGCCATGTTGGATGGCGGAAGTAAAAGAAAACAAAATTGTCCTCCTGCGAAACGTCCTACCTCGTCAGAAAATCCTACCATGCACTTTGAGTTTAATTTTTTATGTCATCCCAGTTTTAATGGTTTTTGTTCTGACCCTGTCAAAATGTGCTTCCCCATTCATATGGTAGAACGTGCTGACAGTTCAAATGACCCTGTCAAAACTCGCCTCCATTTGGTTACAACTCATTTACCCCACATAAATAAATTGATTCAAATGACTGAAACTCTGACTCAAAAACTCAAACAAAGGCTTGAAATCAGCATGAGGTTAGATCAAGTAGAAAACGTTAAACACTTACCGCTATTATCACAGCACAGCTGATCTGTAGGACCACTTTCTGCCCAAGTCCCGAGAAAGGAGAATTTGTGTAATGCGCATGCGCGTTGTAGCTAGGATTTCCAGAACACCTGTTTAGCATAGCCTGCTAGTCTAACAAAAAAAATGTTAGCCAGCTGGTAGTGTGCGCAAGTTAGACCAGATACACTTGCTTCAATGAAAGAAGATAATGTCTTACCTTTGCCATTACAAAGTAGCCTCCAGTGCCGACAGAACATCTGGCATTGGTTACCCACCCGACTACAAAATACTGGTGTCCATCAAGACTTTTGTATGCCTTTAAGTCAGCGCCTACATATGGCAATACGCCGTTTATGATATAATGGTAAAGGTCATGATGAGTGAAATCCGACAGACTCGTTGCTTTTGATAATTTCATGAGTCGGTAAAGATCAGTCTGCAATCCGGTTCAGACCAATTTTTCCAAATATCGCTCTTTGTAGGTACCGACAAACATGTCCCACCTCGTCAGACAGCTTCTGATTTGTAGCAATTCGAGCATACTAAATAAATGTATAATCTATGCTAATGTTAATCTCGGAATATCGACGTTTACTTTAAATTGCCGCTAACTTGTAATATTAGTTCACTACAATTTTACTTCCGCCATCCGTCGTGAAACCTTGGCGTCATCAAGTCACGTGTCTGCCAACGGTTAATATTATGCTCTGATAAAAACACCTGTGATTGGAATAGTGCCCCCATTGGCCATTTTACGTACTGCAGATGAAAGTCCCTATGGAACACTACACAACACACATCTGTAAAACAACAAAAAGACTGACTACATTAAATGACTTTTAATGTATTTTTCAAATATTTTATCCTTATATGTCTAAATAAAAAGAAACTGTATTGTAGTGAGCCATGTACCAGGTGAAAGATTGGGGGCTAGTTTGACTCCTGGAATCCAGCTGGACCCCCTGACCCCTCAGGGTCAGGTTTTGTCAGTCCCCAGAGTCAGAACCAAACATAGAGAAGCTGCCTTCTGCTTCTATGCTCCACATGTCTGGAACAAACTCCAACAAAGACTCAGATCAGCTGAAACACTCAGTATATTTAAATCCAGGTTAAAGAAGTCCTACCTGTTCTCAGCTGCATTTGAATAAGTACATATACATATACATCAGTTTAGATCTGCACTCTCTTTTAAACTTTGTATTTGTTTATATGTTTTATTTACTTATATTTTTTGGGGGGGAGGGGGTTTGTTTTGTTTTATTTGATCTTTTTCATACCTAATGCTTATAAAAACTGCCTAACTTTCCTTGTACTGACCCACGTATGTATGTTGTAAAAGGTGTAAAATGTCACAATGAGCATTTACATTGTTTGTAATGTCTTATAACCATGAACTGATTTGGGATTTGAGACAAATTTCACCACATTTCTGATTGTATTCACTTTTCAGGTTACCGCTGCTTTAAGATGGTGATGTTCTTCTCTGGCTTCATGTTTGGATCAGCGGCTGTTCTTCTATTGTACAATAAGGAACCTGTGTTGGACTCTCAGCTGAGTGTGGAGACCAAGGCAGGCATCGGCCTGGGCGTGGGTGTGCTCTGTGGGCTAATGACCATGCTGCTGTCCACTATGGGACTCATCCTCACTGGTTTGCAGCTGGGGTGCCTATTCTGTGTCTCCATCCTTGTTATTATCGGACAGTTTCACAGCCTTACTCCAGTGTGGGCCCCTCTCACTGCTGTTCTGGCTGTCAGCATACTCACTGCTGTTTTTACACTTCAGTGGCAGAAATTGTTCACCATCATCTACACATCTGTGTTTGGAGCAACTACTGTAATGCTGTGTGCGGATTATCTGATAGGCACATTTGTTCTACTGCATCAGGCATACGATATGCTTTGTCAGGCTGACCTTCGCCCTCTGTGTTGGTTTAATTGGGCCACCACTGGGATCTGCCCTGTTCTGAGTTTGATAGGTGTGTTGGTGCAGTGGAAGTTCACCGCAAGTGGAGTATCACACACAGATGGTGAGTAACTGTGGAGGTGCTTTTACACTGTTTTCATGTTAAATATACCCCTAACTCATTTGTGTTTGTGCTTCTGTTTTTGGATGATTTCCAGCTGGACACAAAAATCATAAGAAACACAGCAAAAAGCACAATTACAGAGAGCCAAGGGGAAGACCTCATACTTATCGCCAACGCAGGCCTCCCATCCTGAAACGCTACGCAGGAGATGTCTTAGCACCAGTCAGTGGTTCATATTAGGCTCATGAATAATGATTACTTACTATCTGTCAAATATTTTCTGGATAAATTGAATATTTGGACTTTCATGTCACAGTAAATGGTGCAAAATAATGCCCTCAGATGTCATGTATAACCCAATAACCCAGAGACATTCAATTTACTCTTGTTACACTAACATTTTTAGTTGTTGTTATTTTGTTCTATTTTGAGTTTTCAACAAGTAATTAAAAAGTAAAGTATAATTAACGTTATACACACAAAGAAAACATACACAGAAAAATGAGTAAAGCGTATAGTTGATTAAATAATAAAGATGATGAAAAAAGTCATAATTATTAAGGTGTACATTTATGCTACATATTCAGTTTTATAGTATTAGAGAAGGCAGATTCAACATATATTCACTTCAACAGTATTCAACATTTCTCAGTTGATACGAGTGCTGCTAAAAGAAAAGCAAGAAAGAAAAGCCAAAACACCCTAACCCAGCCACATCTAACATTTATGAGAGATCTTTGTCCCTAAATAGCTTGGAAATGGACCTAGAATATTTTGAAATCTTTCTCGTCTGTTCTTCAGTTACATAATCTTTTCCAAAGGTAAACACAGGGTCACTTTTTAACTTGCCATCTAAACATTGGTTAACCTGTACATTTACATGTATTACTCTTAGCTTCTAAAAGCCACGTGTCTGCACAGATCTGTTCTGTGTCTATTAGGATAGAAACTAATTCAGATTTGAAATGCTAAACCAAGTTACTATCAAAATTCTTTATCCTTCAATGATCCCATATGAAAAGTTTATGTAAAATAATTACAGAAATGTGGGCTATGGGATGTGCAACGAAACTGAATGAGTGGATAAAAACACAACTTCAAACACTTTTAATGTCATTTCAATAGTAGGACCACTCTGTTAAATCCAGTCCTTTTTAGGCATTATCTGTCACTTCTAATAATAATAATAATAATAAACTTTATTTATATAGCACCTTTCAAAAGCAAAAAGTCACAAAGTGCTTTACAAAAGGGAAGAGGCATAAAACACATAAAATAGCATAAAAGTAATAAAACAACAAGGCATAAAACATACAGTAAAAGCAGGAAACAACATTAAAACAGATAGACACAGACAACATTAGTCTGCTTTTACCAGACTAATGCAGTTTTTCAATGTTCCTTTTCATAACAATGACTATAATAGTATGAATAATTAAAATACAACATGACCCTTTGCATTACTTGCACATATTAAATCTCACCTTACAGTGGCATTGAGAAGAGAAGAAACAACTCTAACTTTTACAAACTGATACATCAATTATCAGTAGTTACCAGTTATTAGTTGGAAATGTATCAATTCATTAATCTTCGGGTATTTAGTTTTGATTAAAATGTGTCTTTGAATGTATTTTAAAGGCAAGTGCTTATTCTTGCCCTGATATAATGACATGGATGATTAAAATACAACATACTGTAAGCCCTTACGTTAAAATTAATATATCCTAAATCTCACTTTGTAGGAAAAAAAGAAGTCATTCTGATGTTTTCCATTCAATGAATTATCAAAGCAGTTGCCAATTAATAGTTGAAAACCAATCAATCAACTGATTCATTTTAATTTTTAGATTAAAACATCACAGCCCGTTAGTTTTAATTTCTTTAAAAGGTAAACATATATTCCAGGACTGATAAAATAGCATGAATAATTCAAATACAACATAGCTCATAGTTTGTGTGTATTGAAGGTCACCTTACAGAGCCACTGAAGATAAAAGGAAGCGTTTAGACTTTTTTTCTAAACCAATGAATCAACTATCAATTATTGCTGGTTATTAGCTGTTAAACAGACAATTAATTAACTTGTTAATCTTTGCACCACTATCTGAGATTAAAACGTAACAGCCATCAGTTTTAATGCCTTTCAAAGGTATTAAACATTCTAGCCTTGATAATTGGTATTTTTTCTAATTTCCTGTGCATGACTGGACAAGGAAAGAGAAAATGCCTCATGTTGAGTAATTACAGTAGATGATTCCGTACATTCAATATAAATGTGTATTTTTCTTGTTTGCCATTGCAGAGTTATCTCCAGAGCCTTCAGGAGCGCCAGATGGGAACAGGCTCATCCACCAGCAGCATCAGCACTATCACACACACTTTAATTGACTATGACTTTGAGACGGGCTCCATGGTGCCTCTGACTGCTGCCTCGCCTGTTTTTACAGTCTGAAGGAATCAATGATAACTGTGTATCTGAAAATTAAACATCCCCTTAAATTGTTCAAAATAGCACAACGGCATGGCATCCTTTTATTATGCAAATAGTCCTACAATCAACTTGGAATGACTCTGTTATTGGATTCATACATCGATCTCAAACACATGTAGCTGTGACAGTGTAACAGGAAATCTACAATATTATAAGCAATATAAATTCAGGATATACTTAAGAAAAAAGGTGACTACATTATATACGACTAATTTTCCAACAACAGAACAACTTAATATTACAGTGTGTTTGCATTTTTGTGGATTAAAGGTACAAGAATATTTATAGGCCCCTGCACTCATGGGTTTTACTTCCTCTGGCTGCCAATGGACCTTTACTCTGGTTAAATTTGCTTGGGGCTACCGTGGGAATTAGCTGAAGTTGCCAGAGTGCTTGTGTTATTATGAATTATTAAGGAGTGCAGGAGATTGCAAGAAACGTCAGTCAAATACTGACAAGCTGTGAGGTCAGAAAATGCAAAAATGCCTGAGTGGGTAAAAATATGGGTGTTTGTTAGCATATCATTAGCCCACACTGTCTGATGTCAAACTTTATGTGCACTTATGAACATTATTCCTGGAATGTAACATAGATGCCTTACCTGTGAATCACAACATCAAATCCTATTGAATCTCACAAAAATGTCTGTCTTTTTGCCTGTTACAGTTGGATATTTTTTGCAATGATTGTCCCACTGCTGCAAAACTGAAACACCATAATCCAGTATTCTCTCATTCTGTTCTTAACTTTATTTCAGTGTGCAAAATATTTATAGATTTATAGAAGGAGTGAACATTTTTTTTAAACTGTTTGAAATAAATAAGCTTCTTTCACTCTTAACACTTTGCGTCATTGTGTTCTGTTGGATTCACAGAGCCCTAGTGCCCCCTGGTGGCTCAGTTATCACATTGCATCCATCGTGAGGCAGTTTTCTGAGGATAGGACTTCTCTACTGACTCCTGCTTTTGGTCTACACGCCAGTACTGTGTGCCTTTAAACAAATATATGTAACCGTTTTTCCATGTTAGTGCAGCATCAGTGTCACTTGGTGCCCCGCGGATAAATTTTCCAATAGGTTTTGGATATGAGCTGAAGTCTGTTGGTCCCATTTCATCCCACTGCCAGTATCCAGAGCCCTGAAATGAGGAGTGAATTATTCACTGGCAGCTATGAGAGATATTCAGCAAAAACACATGTCCACACACAACTGGAGGGGATTCTCATTGTTTTAGCTTACTTTGAAAAAGATGATTTTTTTGTTCTTATTGGAGTAAAAGGCTGAGTCAATATTTGCAGGAATATTGGACACATGCCTTGGGAAACCATGGTCCAGCCTGAAGCCAGTGTATCTCCATACTTTGTCTCCTGTGAGAAGAAACATACTCAGTAAAACACAGAAAACCTAAGTGTAATCAGTGGCAGAACAGAGCACAAATGTTTTTTTTTCTGTAAGTTTTCAGATATGTTTGCTTGACTTTTACTCCTTAACATTTAAACACAAACATCGAAACCTTCTCTATATTATATTCAGTGTAGAACTGCTTCAATTTTAATTATTATGCATATGTTGCATCATTGCAGAACTTATTCAACTCAAACTGGGGGTGTCCAATACTGGTCCTCAAGGGTCGCTACCCTTCATGTTTTTGATGTTTCCCCCTCAGCACACCTGACAGTTATTATCAGGTGTCTGTAGACTTTGGTGATAGGCCGATTGTTTGAATCAGGTGTGTTGGAAAAGGAATAAATGTAAAACATGCAGAATAATAGTCAAGGTCAAATCTGAACATCCCTGAACTAACGTAACAAGATTAAAACAGTATGGATATAATCAGGGCATAAACAGACAGAAAAAGGGTTAAATGTATATATTGTATAATTTGTTTGTATATAGTATTGTATATAACATAAATGCATCTGTTCTTTTACTGACACTGCAAACTGATTTACTCACTGTACACAACTTCACTGTTTGTTATTTACACATTTAAGCTTACAGTGATGTAATAGTCGGCGTTATATTAATATTCCACAAGGCTGAGTTAGTTTAGAAAAAAACATCTGGTCTTTAACTCAGCTATTACTTTGTTTTTCTACATTTCCAAGTCTTCCCTTTTTCTCTTTTACTTGAGTAAAGAAACTAAATCAATGCTTCTGCTTTTACCAGAGTGTATGTATCACTTCTTATAGAGTACTGTATTTAATCTGCATTGTGTTGCAGTGTGACTTGGTGGAACAAATGAATCTACCTTTAAGAAAATAGGACTTTCCGGTCCGCTGAGAGTAAACAGCTGCACTGAGGCTCCCTGGCAGATCCTTCCACAGTGCAGAGATCAGTACTGGACTGTTGGAGCCAGAGCTGGACAGAGTCCACACATACTGACCACTGAAAACATATGTCTTCTGTGAAGGGCCTGCAAGAACACAAAGGAAATATAGGTGGAAGCATTACTTTAGGGGAGTTACTTTACTAAACACAGTGTTTTTTATTTTCTGTGATGAGTTCATTGTGACATCTCCATGGAGTAATTTACCCCACATAGTGGCATCCAGAGTGGCTTTACAAGGATCTGGAGCACCACTGCCTCCAGGCACTGCAGGGTTGGAACTTTTGGATGGAGGCTTTCCTGAATAATAAGATAGTCCTTTATTAGTCCCACAACAGAAAATCTTCAAAATGCTACAGCAACAAAAATGGATAACAAAAATAAAACAACACTAAGTAAAAGGAATAAATATTTTTTCAAAGAAAAAAAGTGACAATACTCTCACACTATTGCTCCAAAAATTGGAATAAAATATCTGTTACTCTTCTAATTAAAAGAATGTACTATGATGTATTCTTGATAAACTGCAACTGGGACTCAGTATGTCATTATTTCACAAGGTACAAAGATACTGATGTGTATGAATAAGACAAAAGAACATGTAGAAAAAGGAAATTATTCCAACAGTGTACAACAACAAAAAACAAACTTAAGTCTTACAATATTATACTATTACTACTAATAATAATGATAATAATAATAATAATACACTTTATTTATATAGCACCTTTCAAGAGCATAAAAGTCACAAAATACTTCACAAAAGGAATAGAGGCTTAAAACAGATTATACACATATAAGATAAAACATATATACACATACATTGTGTTTTTCATGCCTAAAGAAAGATAAAAAATATAAATAAAAAAAAAACACTCAGGAAAGAGATGACTAAGGTTATGGTCATTCATTAATTCATGCACCAAAGGGTTAAGGGTCAATTCATTTCAAGTTCCTTATAAATTGTATTCATTTATTAATAGCAATACACCAAATACTAATTTAAATTGACTTGACTAAAAGTGCAGCATTATTATTATTATTTTAAATCAAAAACACTAAACATTGACACATTTAAATATGCATGGTTTGCATTGAAGAATGAAGGAATGAAAAATTCTGAATGAAACTAAAACTGTCAATAGTAGGTGAGGAAAAGTATCCTACTGTCTTGTTGGTTTCAAATGTTAATAGAGGAGTAAAGCACAGGTAGACTGTCTCATATTTTAACTTGGGTTAAAGTACTTCTGCTGACCGTATAAAGTCTGGATCCCCTGTATGTCGTCTGGATGGAGTTTGAAGTCGGAGCTGTACCCATTGTACACAGGTCCCATCAGAGCTTTGTAGTACTGGGAGTGTCCCAGGCCCAGGGCGTGGCCGATCTCATGGGCTGCCACGATCCTCAGGTTGGAACCGGTGCGTTTTCCTTCTGTCCACAATTCATCCCCATCAAAATGCACAATGCCGGACTCAGGAGCATCAGCATGGGCTAAAATATGACCTGAAGATGGAACAGGAGTGTTAACCCTACCAACGTAATAACTCCCAAACGTACTTAAAATGTGCAGCTTTTAACGTAATAATCCCACAAATGTAATAGCCTACCACAAATATGTAAGACTCAAGAGTTAAAGAGTGTTTATTTATTTGTTGAGAATGGATTAATTCAGCAGTGTTCACCCAATAGACTGTTTACAATTTGTATTACCTGTTGAATCTGCCTTTCTGGATAACATTTGCTACTAGCTCCTGATTGGCTGGTTGAGTCATGTGAGTGGTTGACGTCAGAAAGTGAAGGAACATTAATTTTACGTTCTGTGTAAAGTAAAGCATTGTTCTGAAGAAATCCGTATCCATCCTGCAGTCTATAAACAGTATAGACCCTAAACCATCAACAAACCCTCACGTTACAAACCGATTTTTCCACAAATATGATAATTATGATATCTGTAGGAAATCAGGTAGCAAGTTATTACAATTTTGGAAGGTGAAGATTTTTAACCTTCGAGCTAAGTCACGCCCTTCTACTTCCGGTCCATGGGTGCTTAGCTTAACATTTGAATGGGAGTGAATGGAGCGTGTCAAGCTAAATTCGGATTCTGTTTGACAAGTGCTCTGAAATTCACATTTGATAGCTATTAATAAGAAATATTTGACATGACATTGGCAGACCACCCGTTTTTGATATAAAGCAAACGTGACATTATTTGTTTATACAGGTAAGTGTTCTCCTGCTCTGCTCTTGGCATGCAGCACCTCCACCGGTGGTTTCACGTGGGCTTAGTAAGAGACTGCAATGCGTCGCATGTGTGACGTCACACTCTGCTCAGCTGTGGTGTGAGTCTGTGGTGATGTCACATGCGCGCTAGGTGTGTAGTCCAAATTATTAACAGGTTTTACTCACAAATGAATCACGCGTTAGTTAACAGAAGCAGTTGAAACGCACATCAATATTTATCATTCATTATGAGGTACAACGTGCGTGTGATTCAGGGCACATGACAAACCAGTTACGATTTTAGCATTTTATTTCCCATTGAATACCATTCATTAACTTTGTGATCTCAGGCCCCATGAGCCTCCCAGCAAGTTGATAGGAAAATAATTTTTGGAAGATATTAGTAATTTTGGAATAGAATAGCCTTACAATCATGTTGCCATAACCAGAACGCTTTGGTAGCAACTGCTGGACAAATGTGGTACAGCATGAATGAATGCACAACAACATAAACACTACCACATCAAGAATCTGTGAATAGTTTCCTTTACATCTCTATTGTCAGTGATAATAGGTTGATATATCTGTCGGCTTATATATCAGGCCAATATGTATCCTTTTTTGTTTTTTGTTTTTTTTCGTGTGCACATTTGGTAATATTTATTAGGTCAACTGTCACAGTTTACATTTTCTAATTGTAAATAAAGAAGATTTTCTGACTATTGTTTTCATTTGACAGAGAAAAAAATCAGTATTGGCTCCAAACGGCTTAGAAATAGCCTAGAGAGCCTAGAAATATCAGTGGCCTCTAAAAAGCTGATTTAAAAAAAATGGTATTAGTATTGGCCCCGAAAAATCCATATTGAACAATAAGAAATTGTCAAGGTCATTGAGGACAAACATCCTTTGTCCATTTCTTTTCTATAGAAATGGATGTAAATTGTTCCTACCTCGACCATCAAATGGGATTACACATGTCTTGTCCTTCTTGTGAAAGGAGAATTTGATGTCTGCTTTTCCTTGATGCACCTCTTTGAATCTTAAAGGTGACACATCACTCCAGTACTTAAGCCCACTCTGGATGGCTGTGCGGGTTTTCCCCAGACCCAGATCAGGGGGGTAGTTATAGATGCGGTAGGTCAGCATCTTTTTTCTCCAGTAACCTGTATGAATAACAAAATAGATTTAACCTTTCAAAAACAACTTTACTGAGTAATATTCAGAGGAGTGAATATGTTTATATAAACAACTTTATTTACTCATAATCCGATACTTGAGGGATGTGTTACTGAATGAGTCTTCTAAACCACAACGAGGTTTGTTCATCATAGTCAGAGTAGATGAATCGACTTTTCCTGATACACGCAGGTTTGTTGCCTTCTGAAAGATTCTGACACAAGAAATATATAAAACACATTATAGAATAGAATAGAATGTATTATTTATAGGCTTATTGACATAGTAAAAGTCATAGTAGTACAGTGCAACACAATTTTACATGAGTTTACAACAGTTACACAACATAAAATCTAACTAGAAGGGAAGGAAAAATACACGAGTACTTTACGCACGTATACACGCGCACACACACACACACACATGCATGCACACACACTTAAAACTACAAAAAGTTCCATCAAAGGTCATACAAACAATGCATGGTAACATAAAAAACATGGATAAAGAAACACAGAAAGAGAAATAAAAACATATTACTGATTATAAATAAAATTTTGTCACAAATATGCAACATACCCAATAATCTATCTATTGTATGTGCTATAGTAAAATTAATTAAATCCACTTAATATAACATTTACTTAAAAAAAAAAAGTAACTTATTAACACTCATACAAAACACAAAACTGATTCAGCTGGGCGGAGTAAAACATGCAGAAGCACAGTCACATCTGGAGCAGTGAGGTGGAAGAATTAAAAATATCTAATAATAATAATAATAATAATAATACATGTAATTTATAATGCACTTTACATTTAAGCAATCTCAAAGTGCTACACAGACATAGACAATAATAGAAAATGAAACATAGTTCAATGAAATAAAAATATATGAGATGACCTGAAAGTACAACAGCAGGAATAAGTTTATAGAAATATAAGGAAGGTAACAGCGCTAAAAATACTTAGCAGTCAGTAATACTAAAAAGAATAACAGGAAAAAGCATGTCCTTAACCAAACAGAAAAAAGTGATTAAATACAATCACCTTAGAGCTTCCGCTATATCCTCAGGTCGGTGGTTTTGTGCGTTTCTGTCCAGTGGAATGTGCAAGTAGCCATACTTCCTTAAATATACCTGAAGAAAAAGTGATTTTAACAGATTTTATATTTGAACCCTACCATTCTTCTTGGTTTTTTTTGTAGAATACAAACTACTGAAAAATATAAACATTTGGAATGCTGTTAAAGCTTTATTTACAACAAAATATTTACCTATATGTACCAACTCAACTTACTTAAAATCGATTGCAAACACTAATTGTTTCACCAGCCACAATTCTCACCATTAACCCCTTAACGCCTGCATTTAAATATAAGAATGTTTAAAAAAAAAAAAAAAAAAAGTAAATGCAACATTAAGTGGAAATAATTCATTTGATTATAACACATACAATAGATAGATTTGTTGGTATGTTGCATATTTGCAACAGTAGGCGTTAAGGGATTAAATGAAGAATGAAATATAAATTTGGTAAGAACAAACAAATAAACAAACAAACAAACTCTCTGAACTTTCCTACCACTGCTTCTGTAAACTCCTGTCTGCTCAGAGCAACAGAAGAAGCTGTTCTGAGCAAAACAAGAAGCACCATCAGCTCCAGTTTAATATCCATTGTGTTCGTTGAACCAACACACCGAGTCGGTCTCTTCAACCACTCAGCAGGTTTTGAATCTATGCACTCCTAAAGGTTTAGCTTCTTCTATCCATATTAATCCTTGTGGTTTGTCTGTGTCAGCGCTACAGCTAGTGTCCCCAGTTTTTATACCATCAGGACATGCCTCAAAACCACATAATAAAGCTTTATCTGGAACGTGGTGTGCAGACTACAAAAAAACAATACATATTTCAGACATGAATGGCATGATCACACCCTGTTACACCACCAAGTGTGCAAAAATAACCCAAAAGAAAACACACAAAAAACCAAAACCTGATTAATCTACATGTAGATTCATGTTTTCTTTCTATTAATGGTTTTGAATCAGCTGAGAATTTGAGTTGGGGAGTCATTTTACTAATAAAACCTCCACTTCCTTTATTTTCACTCAAGTTATAATATGTAAATGTCAGTAAATTATTTCCCAGACAACATAAATTGAGGTGTGACAAATGTTCAGGAAATATTGTCCTGTTTCAGTCACAATTTATGTTTGTGCAACAGCGTGTCATGGAACTGGGAACATTCTTTTACTTAATGGTTACAGCCCAATGAAGAAAACAACTAACCACATTGCCACAGCAAGACATAGTGTTAATTATAATGCTAACAAGGACAAAACAATAACGCCTCCATAAAACCGCTGTGTCTTCTGAATAGAGACAGAATATGCCTTGTTTCCTGTTAAACCAATGACAGTAAGTGGGCAAATAGGAGGAAACAATGCAAAAAATAAACTTTAATCAGACTGTACTTGCTAGTGTTGGCTTTTTCCCCCACTCTTAATAGCACTGAGGAAAACAAATTCTGTTGAGTTAGGTCTGACAGCTATTTTAATTCAGTTTTCTTAAAACCTAAGAAAAATACTGTACTTAACAGGTATCTGTTTTATAAGAAGTGTCAAATCTGCATCTTTAAAACCTTAAATCTACATGTTCAGAGCGTTACATTTACAAGCTAAGGGTGTTTAGTCGACATGCTTAAATTGTTTATTCTATATACTTAGATTGTTTATTCTACATGCCTAAAATGTCTGATCTACATGTTTAAAGTGTTTAACCTCCATGCCAGACCGACCAAGCATAAAATGTTAACCTATATGTTTGTGCTTGACATAACCTATGTGCCAATCATGTGACCTATATCACATGACTGAATGTTTCTGATGTGTCAGCACCGACACATTCTGAATGGATAGTTCAGTTTAAAAATTCAGAATAATTCAAGGTTTTTTTGGTGTTATTTTACTGATCATTTGGTTCAACTGATTTAGAAAAAGAAAAAACCCAAACTTACACTACTGGAACCAAATTACAACACTAGTCATTCATTCCTTTTTTACCTCCAGCAAGGAGGTTATGTTTTTGCCAGAGCTTGTTTGTCTGTCTGTTTGTTTGTCTGTCTATTAGTTAGCAAGATAACTCAAAAAATGTATGGATGGATTTTGATGAAATTTTCAGGATGTGTTTAAGGTGTCACAAAGAACAAATGATTAGATTTTGGTGATGATATGGAAGGGATCCTGGATTCTGGATCATTTTGGATTGTATTCTCCATTTAGTGCAATGTAAAATTTGGAGATTACATTTCAAAGTGATCCAGAATCCACCATCTCTTCTGGATCATCACCAAAATCTAATCATTTGTTCCTTGTGACACCCCCAATACGTCATGAAATTTTCATCAAGATCCGTCCATAACCTTTAGAGTTATCTTGCTAACTAACAGACAGACAGACAAACAAACAGACAACAAAACTCTGGCAAAACATCACCTCCATGGCGGACCTTTCTTCATTTGGAGGGGGGATGTGCTTTTCTAGTTTAGATTAATTTTGTTTGTTTTTTTGTTTTTTTTGTGTGTTATTTGTTATTTTGTGAATATTTATTAGTTTCTGTTGATGTTGTTGCTTATTTTTGTTTCTTCTAAGTTTTGTTTATTTATTTTATAATTTTTCTTCAGTTGTGTTCTGTTAGTGTCTTACTTTGTCCATGTTACATATTATTTTGTTAGTTTAATATTCATTTTTGTTCATTTGACTGATCACTTTGGCAGTTTTTTGTTTGCTCATTTTATATATATATTTTTTTTTCTGTGGAATTGCTTAAGTCTCAGGAGTTAAAGGGTTAAATACACCTGTGTGTCATCTTTTGTTTTAATCAACTAAGCCCTGACAAAGGTCGTTGGACCGAAACGTGTTGGCTTGTCCATTTGGCAATAAAGGACTTTTACTCTTACCTTTCATCTCTTCAATTCTAAAGAATTTTCAAATATTGACATACAATGAAATATGAAAGAAACAGGCATTGCTACAAAGTGTATTTAACACTATTATGTTTTTACAAAGGATATGTCTACTATAGTTACACTGAGCTATTGGGAGCTACATAGTCTCCATGGTAACTGTGCTAATAAGTTTCCATGTAGCTGTAGATGAGTCCAATCGTAATCCGATGGCAAGTCTTACTACAGCTAATCAGTCGAATTAGCTAAAACAATGAATCAATCAGTAGAATATTGCTTATCTACAGGGTAGGCTGTGGAGAAAAAACATGGTGTGCTAGAAAAAATAAAAACTGCTCCTATGTTAGAGTCATCATTGAGGTTGGCCATCGGTCGACTGAGGCTTCATCCACCTCAAGGTCAGGAACATATGGATACAACTTAAATGTAATTTTTCATTTTATAAAATTCTGAAAGAAGTTGGCAAAATGCGAAGTATGCATTGTAAACTCCAACCACAGTCAAATTTAACAATTTGTCTATAAATAAAAAGGAAATCTACCTACAGATGCTTCCTGTAAATGCCCATCAAACACCGCCCCATAGTTTCACAGGAAATGCTTTTTACATAAAGATGAATAAAGAGCCAGACAAAAACACATTCCAGGGTATCTCATAACCACACTCATCCTTTAAATAAAGACTGTCTGCTTCAACTCTGTGCTTCCTTGTGTTTGTTACTATTACTTCACACTTCTTCTTTACGTAGTTTCACTGAGTTAAAAATGTGAAAATGATATTATTCAGCCAATGTTACCTTTAACCTTAATTAATTCAGCTGTCTGTATAGATTGAAAATGTTTTAAGGGATTTTTCTTTTTTTTTTTTTTTTAAATTCAGTAATGACAAATGGCACAGCACAGCTGAAGCAAAATGATGACAGACATATTTAACCATATGCTTTTTACCCTGATGGATGAAAATAGCAGATGAATAAACAAGGTAACACCATTTACTTATGCTATTTTAATGTAGTCTCTTAAATCGTTATGCTGGGTGCTGTTTCTTTTTTTTAAAATCAAAATATTTTATTGGGTTTTCAGCATGATGATAAGCATACATCAGCAGTGGTTCATGAAACCATTCCATTTGTTGAATTAGAAAAAATGGCTGCATGTGTATTGAAATTGCAAAAAGTGGTTAAAACACTTACAATAAAGCAAAAAAAAGAAAAAGAAAATGAATAGAACAAACAACAACCCTTAAGTACCCTCCACCCCCTCCCTGTCACCTGAAAAAATGACACGTTCAACCTCAATTCAAGTTTGCATAACAATGAAGTCTGGTTTTATAATGCTTACATACCTAAAAGAACTGGAAGTGCTTTAACATAAAGCTGGAAATGCCTTCAAAAGAGAACCCCATGTGTCCTCAAAATTACCTACAATTAGTATTAATGAATATGTTATCTATTCTAACTTCAAGCAAAACATGACATCCTGCAGCCACTGTGTGTGTGAAGGTGGGGAGGCATCCTTGGACCGCTGTCGTGCTAATAATAATGCAAAAGCTAGAGAGTTATTTTCAGAGGAATTAACCATTTGATGTTCAACAACCCCAAAAAGGCTAGAATGGGATTTGGTTCAAGCCTTACATTCAACAGCTGGAATAATATACTGAAAATGGTCTCCCAAAAGGAGCAGACAAGACCAGAACATGTGGCTAAAGGATGCCTCTGTCTGCCTGCATCTAGTGTACAAAGGGTCAACTCCAGGATATATAGGTGACAGTCTGGCCTTGGAGATATGAGCCCTGTGTACAATTTTAAATTGGATTGACCTGTGACGAGCGTAGGATGAAGATGCATGGACTAATTGCTGTTTCTTTACTTGTGTGTTTATTGTGGATTTATGTTGTTGTTTTCTTTTGGGGGGGGGGGGATCCTTGGTGTTTGACAACAAGATAAACAGTGGGTAAAATTTGGGTAAGCTGTATTTGCAGGATCAGGGACTTTTAAGGGTGCATAAAGACCTGAAAATGTCTGACAAACAGCCCTGGTGCATTTGAAGATTTGACCTTAATAAACATCAAGGACTGAATGGGAACATGACTCAGACTTTGGGATTAGGGATGTTTGTTTACCAAAACACCTCACAGGGCACCTTCAACAAGACTGGATGAATTCAAGACAATTTAAACGATATATTTTCTAAACTGCTGTTTCATTTCAGACCACTTCACCTTGACAATAACAAGGAGATTTTGACTGACATTTTTAGGCCAATAAGAGACAAGAAAATCTAAATCATCATCATTCCTTATGGGCCTTGCACACCTTCAGATCTGGTTATTGAACTGTGTGGTGGCATTTAGCAGAAGACCGAAAGGATTTGTCACTGAATTGCTATAATCCAGGTCGTGTCAATAAGCAGCGAGTCTTTCTGATGGTTCTTTCTTTGTGTTTTTTTTAGACTTGGCAGTCATTTATAATTTTCTCTTGGTTCTATGTAAAAACACCTTTCATTTCCTCAAAGTATTTTTTTGTTTCCTTATATTCACCAAATGATTAACTGCAAAAATATTTGTGTTGTTTTTTTTCCACTGGCTTCTCAGGCTTACACAAGTCTATTATTTTTTATTTAATTTTTGTTTCTTTTGTTAAATTGGGTTTAAATAATCTAGGTTAATCACAAACCAGTGTGGCACCAGTTCCACATTATTTAAAAGGAAATAACATAAATTAAACTAAAAAGCAAAATGAGATAAACATGTTAAACAGCATTTAGTTTTAATGAATGTAATGATTTTATAGACAGTGCCTCAGCATTTGTTTGACTACAGGAGGCAATCCAATGGACAAAACGTGTTAATTATTAACACAGTCAACTAAAGAAAAAAAACAAAACAACTCATACTCTCCAACTGAAATGTATTTTTTCTTTTCATTTTATGTGTAATTAATACATGATACAATGAAAGGTACAAAATGGAGGATAGACATGCACAGAACAAGTCACAATAATCTCTTTAAAAGACTTTTATAAATGAATGCCTGGGAAATACAGGTATCTGAGCAGGAGTCCTTAATAAGTGAGACTTAAAAAAAAAAAATAATAACAGGGTTATCAGTTCTGAAGGCGTATCCTCCATAGACATCCTCTCTAGGGCTGTGTTCACTTCCAAAGTTCTTAATGACTATCAAACAGGTAGAATACATGTAATGGAAGTAATGGTCACAGAAGCTGCAGAGGTCCCTTCCCTGTATTTCAGTGTGTAGTTTGTATGTTCAGTCTGTCCACCTCATCTGCTGTCTTTTATTGCTTCACGAATCACGCTCCAGTTGCTCCAGTTCGTCTCTTATAGCTTCTGCCCGACCGAGTTTTTCCAGCTGATCCTTTGTAGGCTCTTTTATTTCCCCCGAGTCCACTTTATGCTGCAGCTCCTCCACTTGCCGTAGCTTCTTTTTCAGGTTTTTGATCTTCTTGGTCTTTTCGATTGATGCTGCTGAAGAATCGTCAGTCGCAGAGACCGATTCTGGTGCCGCTGTCTTGTCTGAAGACTCAGCGCTCTCAGAAATGGACACGTTCTCAACGGCATCAATCACTGTATCCATATCCCCCCTGTCCCCATCCTCGCCCTGGTGCTGCTGCTGTTTTCGTTTTTCTTTGCGTTTCATGTTGCGTTTGGCAGACTTTGACAGGCCTGCTGTTTCATTGTCTCCACAACCTGGGACCTTTTGTTGCTGCTTTGGCTGAGCTGCATCAGATGAACTCAGACCTGGCGGCAGATCTGGTTTACTTTTGAAAAACTTCACATACTTGTTTTCATACCTAAAAAACAAACAAAAGGATCCAAATTTAATTCATCTGAAAACATATAACAATAGTTTATTAACCACATCACCTGGAGAATATCATTTCACTTCCTTCCTCAATGAATTACATCATTATGATTTATTATTTTGTGCTATATTCAATGTAAAAAAAAAAATAAAATGAAAAAATACAAACTTCACTCACACTGGGACTTCTTCCTGTGGAACATAACCGTCCTTCACCCGCCTTGGCTTCCTCCATGTCCCATCAGGTCGCTGAGTAGCAGCAATGTATTTACCTACAAAATATCAGTTAAATCATTTTGGAGAACTGAGAGATCCGTATATGGATAAACATACAATGACAACAAATGTATTTCTTCATCTCTGGGTTGGTATTTAAATCACATTATAGTGATAGACTCACAATGTGATCTGATCCTCAAATAACTCAAAACGCAGATTGAAGACATTTTAAACTGTCTGATATCAGCAAGACTTTGCTCCGATAGTGACTAATGGCTAAGAGGGTAAGCAAATTACCCAATTAATCTGTTTTTTCATGCACGAAGATATTTAAATACTGTCAGGCTTTAAAAATTCACTGATCAACTGTAAAACCTATTGAACTGCAGAACAGTTGTTTTTTTTTTAATATAACCATGAGTAAGTATAAGCGTAAGTGAGAACATAAAAGTTTACACTTTAAATGAGTGCAACTGTGAGTCAACATGTAACTTTCAAGGGTTAAATTTAGACTTTGACTGGTTAAAAAAAAATTAATTGGGAGTTATCAATTTCATTTTCTTGTCTAACCCTTTATCACAATTAATTAAAAATAGTTACCTGTACTAGAGAACCATGTAAATACACATATAATACAAATGTATAACATACAGGCTACAGTCAAGGTGCAGAATAAACACAAAGTGCCAGATGAAGGTAAAGAGTTTCACAGATAATTACATCAACTGATATGCATATCAAGACAAGAAGTTTAATATATTGTAGAAAAGACAACAATGGGAATCTGGACCATCCGGTCTTTAATATTAAGACATACTTTGTACGAAGTTCCTATTTAAGATCAACTAAAACACATTACATTCATTTTTGATGCTGACTAATTTATTTCTATTAACAATAAATGACTCGTGATCACAAAACTCAGCATAAGGGCTAACCTTATTTACAAAAGGAATATTTTAATACCATCACAAACAGTTCATTTTAGTGTCCTGGAAAGGATGATACTACATAGTCACAACTTGAACGGAACAGTTTTTATCCAAAAGCCTTTTTTAAAGTATGAATGTGTGTGTGTGTGTGTGTGTGTGTGTGTGTGTGTGTGTGTGTGTGTGTGTATGTGTGTAGCAGAGCTCCATTTATTTATTTTAATTGCACTGTTGGTTTTGCACTTACTTAATTTCGTCGTTCTATTATATATTACATTATTATTATAGAAAAACCCGTGGATCAAATAAATGTATTCTATAGCCACGGCAGTAGCATTTCTGTAAATATACTCGATGTAACTATTATTGACAGCAGAATCAAAACATTACTTTTGGCCATGACTTTATATATATATATATATATATATATATATATATATATATATATATATATATATATATATATATATATATACATAAATATATGACAGCTGGGTTATTTTTTAATCCTCAATCCCACTTCAAAATCATACAACCTGACGCGTATAATACATAATGCTGATATGCATTATGATAATATTGAGTGCTTATTGCGTTATATCTGCAGAAAAATAAATTTACTCGTGTGTACTATACAATATTTTCGTGTTTAACTGGGAAGCTACAGCTAACTTGTGCTAACGCTACTGAGCTTAGCCGTTAGCTTGTTAGCCACAAATATAGCATGCATTTCTCCAATATTATTTGCAGTGTTTTTTCTGTACATGTATTATAGGATGTGGGAAAGAAACTCCTGGACCTGACTGCAGCTTGTATATTCCATGATTTGTTTAATTTTTGGACACCAAAGTTGTGGCACATGCATGAGCCTTACCAGATTCATCTGTGACATAGGGGGTTGCCATTTTGGTGTAGTGTGTTTTCCCCGCTCCCCTCAGTTTGTCGGTAACCGAGTCCGCCAACGTCCAATCCCTTGGTACCCGCACACAGCAACCAACTACAGGTCTTCAGGCTTCTCTGTAGGATTAGCTTCCCCCGAAGTGAGACCTGTCATGGCAACATTTACAGAAAAATGTAGACTGAAGAGATGACGTAGGACATGTGGTACAGGATAACGACAGATGTACTTCCTTAACGCGCGGAGCTAAGGAGCAAAACGAGCGAACTCTCCATTCTTCAACTTCGGAAATGACGACGTGGATTCTTAGTTGCCAGATTTGTACAGAAAGCCGACAGCCAAAACTCCACTTTAGGGTTGCTTTATTTAACAATACTACTACTGCTAATATATATATGTATATATATATATATATATATATATATATATATATATATATATATATATATATATATATATATATATATATATATATATATATATATATATATATATATATATATATATATATATATATATATATATATATATATATATATATATATATATATATATATATGTGTGTGTGTGTGTGTGTGTGTGTGTGTGCCTTTTTCTCATTTAACTTCTAAATTGCATTATGTATAAGAACTGACATGTATTAGGAACTGACATCTTGTAAAACATAGGGGATTATATACATCCTCATTTCTTGAACTCTGGTGAAGTTATTGTAGTAGTATGTTAATTTTCTTCATCATCTTATAGTCATGTGTTGTAATATGAGGGAAAACAAATGTGTTGTCTTATAGTAGTTTTTACTATTTAAAGTGTTCTGCTTTTCAAAGCTTTCCCCAAATATGATGATTCTGATTCTGACCAAATATATTCTCATCAAACATAAACTTAACAACGAATGGAAAATAAGAAATAAAACAAACAAATATTTTTTTAAAAGCACAAAAATTATAAATATATTGAACTGACGCATATAGCACTGCACCCCTCCTCCTCCCCCCCGGAATGCAATAAAGTGGGGGTTGTTCCCGTCCAATCTGGCAACCCAGAGGGAGTCTGGTCGAGGAAAATATTGCCACAGTAGACTACTTGGCATTAAAGACGGCTGGCTGTGGGAGCTGCGGTAACCCGTTTCCAGAATCTACTGCTCAGTATTGTTGCCAACATTAAGTACGTATTTTCTACACTTTAATTTCCAACGCAGTGTTCATCTTAACCAGAAAAAGGGAGATGCTTTAACAGATGCTGAACTGTTTAACGTCAAAGTCGAGTACCTTAGAAATGGCTAGCGTTACAATAGGGCATTGAATAATAAGAGCCAAGCAGTGTGTTAGCTGGACGCTAGCTAGGGCTACATTCAACGGCCCATCCGCGAAGAAAGCTTCGATACTTGATGCCGCAGGTGCTTATAATTACAACCATTTTTAACTGCCACGTTAAGTGCATTTTATTGCCACTTGAGACGCAGACCCTGCAAAGCTAACGCTAACCATCAAAGGTTAGCGGGCTAACGTTAACGCAACCTCCGGAGGTTGACCAGAATATGCGACCTGAGCTGCTTGGATACGAAACACTGACTGCGAGACTCATAGTGTGTTAAAGTTTGTAAAAGACAATCACTATATCTCACAAGTTAAGTTGTAACCAGCTAGTTATTACATGCAAGTAACAGCGCTCACAAGGATAACCTTAGCTAACATAACATTAAGGTAGCTGTTTAATGATGATCATAAGACTGCTGACCTAAAAAATAGATTATTTTATTTTCCTCCTGACAAGAAAAGCCAATTCATGTAAATGTATTTGCACATGGCTTTAAGACTATATCGCAGAAATATTTGCAAGCTCATTTGGCCTCTTGAGTCAAATTACACTGATTTTCTACAGAAGCCACGTATTGACCTGTGGTAAGAAAAGCAATGGAAGTGATAAGCCATACATCATTTCCATTACCGTTTTATTAAGATCAGATTTTAATAAAGGTAAGTGTGGATTATGATGTTCACAATATTCATTTTAAAAACACAGGTAGTGGAAAAACTTGTGGCTGTAATGCTTGTAAGAGTGTGAAAAGTGAACCTCTATGATAACTGACGTCTGTAGCCTGTACCTAGTTATGGAGACACAAGCCTGTCAAGATTTGTTACCGAAAGTAGAATGTAGATCTACTTCTTGGTTTGCTCAGCACTAACACACTTCTTAATCTTAGTGTGTGTTCAGTGGAGTGATGAGCTTTGACGTCCTACAGTTTACGTCACTGAACACATGTACAGCTGGCTCTCTTAAAGATTCAAGCATCAGCCCTCTTAATAAACACAATGCATCCTAGTGCTGGCATGAGTGGCAGCACCAGTGTCACTTATTGATAGTATGTTGGTTTGACGTGAGCAAAGGTGTGGTGGAAGCAGGGCTGGCATGGCTAGTCCTAATCAACAGGGTGTGGGTTTGTATAGTCTCTTGAGTTTCCCTTTCCAGTCAGCTATGGTTAGAATAAGAAACCTAAGGGGGGAACCAGCTGGCCCATTAAAACAAGTCCAGATTGCTGAAGGTGGAGCTTTTGTCAGGCCTCAAAGAGACATAATTAAAGTAGACGCTGATATGGCCACAGTCGGGCAGATAGTGTTGGTTTGATACCATTAGAATATTGATCCGCCAACAGAGTGATGGCATCAGGTCTCAGCCTGAGTTGGGCATCTACAGATACTACTTTTACATTACCGTAAAGTGCAGATATACTGTGTGATATGTAATGCATCTGTGTACCTTTAAGCATTAATTACTCAATATGTGTGTTTTTTTTTATATCGGGTACAGTTGAGATTCTGTAATATTAAGTTCTTAATTACTGCATAATTTTGTGTTTTCCAGATTACATTTTATTAAAGTCAGTAACATTTAAGCAAAATTACACTGCATGCATTCTTTTCCTTGATTTTTGGGTTTGCTAAATAGAGGAATCACTGCAAATGGTAGAATGTATTTTTCCCTGTTCTTTATTTTCATTAAGGCATAGTGAAACATTGCAGGTTATATTATGTCAAATAACACTTGCTTTTTACACTTGTATTTACAGGCCAAGCAAATTACTTACTGTTGCTTCACTGTGAGCAGCTTTATGAATTACTCAGTGGTTTCTTGTTTATTACTGTGGTATTTTAAAATTGCAGGTATTGATTATTCTACATGTAGACTTGTATGGCTGTATTTTTTGTATTTTTTTTTTGTTATTTAGATTTACAAAGAAGCCAGGTCTTATCTTTCTGGTCTAAAGTGACCTGGTATTTTCTGCTTTTGTTTTGTGGTCCAGATTTGACCAGTTAACACTCTAATCTGTAAACTGTTCTGCACACTCATATAATTTGGATTTCTTTATTGTAGCCAAAAATTCTATTTTCACTGAGTTGGATACTTTCATCTACTGGTCTCATTTGTAAATTTAGGGGATGCCTAGGGTATGAAGGCATGATGCATTTTTGACACTAATCTCACAGCAGTGTCACCCACCACTCTTGAAGAGAACTATGAAAAAGGAAATACCCTTCAAAGATGTGTCTCTGAGTAGCCCTGCTAACTTCCCCCAAAGTAAATGCAGTGTTTCTGCCAAGGACAAAATTAATTGCAGATTCTCAAGGAAACTCTGCCAGACATCCAGCAATTTATTGAAATCTGCTATTCATTCATATTTTATCGTTGAAGGAAATGGGTTTAATTGGATTATATATTTTTTTTAATCATTTTTATTTGTTTTAAAATCTTGAAGTGAACATTAGTGCTCTGTATTGTTCTGCTTCAACAGCTTCACCACAGTTACTTTGAATAAGATTATATATTTTTACACTCTGCAGCTTTGACACTAATGCAAACCCTTGTCGTTGTTGTTTTTTTTTTTTTTTTTTTCACTTACAGATTTGGAGAAGGAAGGAGGAAACCTGAATCTTGGCCTAAACTGTGGAGGCCTCATCTGACTTTCAATCTTCTTGCCAGTTGTGAGCCCTGTTGGCGTTTTCTGAAACAACTCAAAGTAAAAGTTGCTACACGTAGGGCCTTTGTCTGAATACCAGGGTAAAGATATTTGCAACTTTATTAACTTGAAGAAATAGACAACAACGCTTTTCTTGGACAACATGGCAAAGAAAAACAGCCAAAGGGGTATGTATTCAGTTTGTGTTGCCACTTTTTAACACTAAAAAGACGGAACTAAAATCCCCTGGTTATCATGTTTATTTTCCAAACAACACAAAGGGTGAATGTTGAAGTTGCGGGTGAGCTAAACTGAAAATTTATTTGTACACGGAATAGTTTTCACCTTGCCTGCAATAAAACCCAACTCTAATTCTGAGGCTGGTGCAAAGGCAAGCAATATTTTTACACTGAATTGGAATAGCTGTAAAGCGAAATGAGGTGAGTGTTTACAGTGACATTAACCCACTTTCATGCTTTGGGAAAAACAACCTTTACAAGGGCCCTACTTTTTTTTCCCTTCTGCATTTAAATGGCTGTGGACTTTGCTTCTTATTGTCAGCTGGACGCTTTCACTTATCAATTGTCGTGGGAACTCGTCCTTAGATATTTGTTGAGAATTAATATCTCATATTTATCTCAGATTAGTGAAGTATGTCTTATATTTTTTTTCTCTGATATCAGAATCCTTGGGCTTTGAAAGAATGTCTTTTTGGAGGCTGTATTGGTTATTAGTCATTTAAATCTGAAGCTCAGCCCAGACTTTTGAAGTACAGATGTGATGGCTTTTTCACTCTTTTTATTTTTACAAGTGCTACTGTTACTGCTGCTGCTGTTGGCTCAAGTGGCTTGTTGGTGACTGCACTGCCACCTCCACACAACAACGTGCATAATGCACATTAAGTTATCATTATGAGGCTTTTCTTAACAAATGATGTCTAAATTAAACATGTACATTCAATTTTCTTTTTTTTTTTGGCATGAATAAATATGTATGCAAATGTCAAATGGTTCCCTGGCTACAAGACAAATAGCTTTAAAAACACCGCTTGGATTCAAGATTATAGCCTCTGATTGTCCAGGAAAATCCTTGTGAAGATGTGTGCTGGATATTTTGTTTAGCAAATGATGTGCTTTTTAGAGGTTTGCAAATAAGATGCCATGCTTGAACGCACAAAACAGTGTGTGTGTTTTTTTTGTTTCCCCCTACAGATACCTCGGGGGTTGTGTTTGACACTCGCTCAAAGATGGTCATGTCACAGGGAGGAACAGCCGAGAGGATGAAGGAGAAGGTAAGAAATACACACCACACATCAATAGGACACTGCCTGGAGACCTCTAGAGAACGGGTTAAATCTGAAGGTCACAAAATCTGACGAGCATCTTGGATACTCCTCATGTCTGAGATCTGGTTGTTGCATCATCCAATGCGTCAGATAACCTAATATCCAAATCTTAAAGAAATGCTTGAGGTATGCTATTATGTAACGTCACAATAAGAAACCCCATCCTTCAGAGCTGTAACTTATACTGGAGCAATTTACAGAAAATGGGACACGATAGAATTTAACTGTGGTATAACAATAGCTGTGGTTCTGTAATGTATTTATAGCGTGTTTTGTAACTGTTGCTGTTGGTTTCAGTGGCAAATCTTAGGGGGGAAAAAAAATTAATGAATATCACAAAGTTCTAAACAATTTCCCAGTTGTGGAATCCATAAAATACTCCTGTTGTATTATGTTCCCATTGAGAAGGTTTGATGAAAACAAATACATTTGGAGGTAGCAAGCGTTACATTAAAACATTTGATCAATTGTTTCCTCAAAAAGTGTGAGAATGAAGCTACAACTGGTTGTGTGGATTGTTGAGGGCCTAAAATTTTTCAGACTCTACTAGGCAGAGTGATAAACAAAAACCATACATCATAATCTACCGATACAAAAACCTCTTTATTCACTTCAAAACAGTGTGAAACAATGGACTGAATCTTCTTTTTTGCATTATTCCAAAGTTTTATGAAATGTTTTATTAAAATTATGCTAACATTTTCATTTTAGTAGGTTATTTCTGTCTGATGTAAATCCTTCTCTCTTTCTTTGTCTCTCTTTTTTTTTTTTTTTTTTTTTTTTTTTTGTTTCTAAATAGATCAGTGCTGTCAGAGCAGTCGTCCCCAACAAAAGCAACAATGAGATTGTTCTGGTCCTGCAGCACTTTGAAAACTGTGTCGACAAGGCTGTTCAAGCTTTCTTAGAAGGTAAACGGACGTCATGATGTGTCATTGCAAAAATATCAACCAGGCTTTTGCTGTCGGCTATAAAACAGGTGGTATAGCATATGTTTGATCTGTAATACTTTGGTAACTGCTCCACACGGAAACCATCTCACTAGTAGCCTGCATGACACAAGTATTGATTTTATATGCATCTTATGTGTCACAGTATTGACATCAGTGTGCTGTGTCTATGTCTAACCTGTTATCTTGGCGTAGAGCTCACTTTGTTTATTCTTACCATAACCTTGAGGAAATGCAAAGTTGTTCCTGCATGTCATGCTTTGCATCCCAAGATTGGGCGTTTCTTGCATGCCTTTAGATTCACAGGTTCAGTAATAGAACAGAAAGGTTGTCTTCATACGTCAGAAGGCTTTTTGGTCCTTATTTATAGCAATACCTCGGGACATTAAGATTGTGAAGAGGGCAGTTTAATCCTGTCAATTGTCACCATGCACATGTGTCATAGCTATGTAATTTACAACACAGGTAGTGCTGTCGAGATCCTGAAGGAGTGGAATGTCACAGGCAAGAAGAAGGTAAGAGCCAGAACAACTGTATCTGCAAAAGTAACACTCATGTCAAGTACCCAGAACGAGTGCTTTTGAAGTGCACTTAGTAAACAACTCTGCTATTAGTCAAATGTCAAAGCCTTGTACAATCTGAATTACAATACTTTTATTCTTCCAAGTCCTGAAATAATAATAATAATAATAAAGAAAAAGCTATACCTGCATGTACTAAATTGGTCCATGTCAGGGCACTGATTAGGATAGAGATAATGAACAAAGGATTTGAATAAAAGGGTTTGACATTGATATCATCATGTCCAGCCCAAGAAGAAAAAGAAGCCCAAGCCCCAGGCGGAGGCTTCAGCTGAACCTGCTCCACCTGAAGCCATTCAGGAGAGCAAGGATGAAATGAATGGATTTCATGCCAATGGATCGGTAATGGACGGAGAGTCGCTGGATTCTTTGAGTGAACAATTGGACTCTGCCTCTCTGGATGCAGCCGAGCTGGATTCTGAACCTGCTTCATCCGAATTCACTGGTAACTACAGCGCTGGCATAACAACAACAATGACAAAAAGAATTTACTGGAATACATATATTGGTATGTGGTATTTCCAGAGGCAGTGTGTATGTGTACTGATGTGTATCTTTGAGGTAGCTGTATTTACTTGTGTTCATTTGTCTGACACACTTTTATTTTGAGTAAAAAGTAAATCCACGTTGAGACAAATACTCACTTTGTTTGGGGTTTTTTTTTGGGGGGGGGGTTCGAGAGTTAAACAGGCTCAGATGGAAAATAACAGAAAAGACCACTTTCTGTATAGTGCAGTCCATGTTATGGATTAGAGACATAGCTGTATATGACAAAAGCAGATAAGTGGGAGACTTGAGCATAAACAAAAGGAATCTGAGACCTAGCACTGAAATGAGTAATGTGTGATTAATTTATCTTTTCACTGGCAGCTGTTTGACTTGTAGAAATCCTTTTGCGTTTTGCTCCTTGAGTACATTTCATATCTTGTACATTTGTATTTTGTTTGAATAAAGAGGGTGAATCAGTTCAGAGCACTGCTTTAACAAAGTAGCTGTGCTTCTACACCGGTAAATAACTGAACTTTTGCTATCTAGTTATTTAATTTCATACTCTTTCCTTTATTTTTTTTTAAGTACTGACAGATTCTTTTTTAATCTCACATTTTACCTGAAGGAAAAAACATTTCTAAAAATTGACACGAAGACATGAATTTGATTTATCACTCGCTGACTTCTTGGCTTAATCCTATTTTAAGCGTTAATGGGAAAGTTGGTCTTCAAAATGCTTACGTTTCCTGTTGTAAAGTAATATGTCTTCTCACAGGTGCAGAAGCAGAAAGTCAAGGAAGCGCTCCAAGCCCTGCCTCTCAGCCAGGAGGCAGGAATCACCAAGGTCCCAGAGGCAACAAGCCCAGACACAGGCCAGGCTCAAATTCACATCCCCCCACTTCCACTTTAGCACTTTCAAATGATGAGAGCCAACAAGGATCATCAGGAGTCAAGAAGATGGGTCAGATGTGTACAATATTTTCATTGCACAAGTACATTTAGTCTAGGATTAATTTCTTGTAGAAATGTAAAAAAAAAAAAGAAAAGCTGCTTTCATCATGTCACATGTGTTATGTTTCAGCTCCCAACATCGACCGATCTGTGAAGGACCTTCAGCGATGTACAGCCTCACTGACCCGCTACAGGATGGTGGTCAAAGAGGAGATGGACTCTTCCATCAAGAGGATGAAGCAGACATTTGCTGAGCTACAGAGCTGGTATGCGAATTCTGTGTCCACGGTGAAAATCACCAAAAAGTCGCGTCTTTTTCATGATGAAATGCATGACTAATCCTGAGTTGCGTTCACAGAAGGCTAGGAGTCATGTTTTTTGAAACGGAAGGTATAGCTATTGGAGACTCGGTCAATCATTGGTCAATATGTAACCAATGTATAAAGTATTTGTTATGTGGACATTCAGTCATTTTCTGCTCCTGTGTGTCTGCTATCCCCAGAATGATTTACCAAACAATTTTTATGTCAGTACTTATAAAATATAAAGATCTTTTCCCAAAACTGTGCTCTGGTCGGTGTAAAAACTACTGAATCTTCAACCTGTGGTTCCTCAGGAGTCACGTACTCGTCAAATATAAGACTATTATACAGCATTTTAAAGTTGTGTAAATTGCCTTTCAGAAAAAGATACATGCATTTGTTAATTCACATGTCCACCATTATCTAATATTGGATATATAATGTCTAATATTATATCCTCTGTTTGTCACTGTTATTTTATATAGTGGTTGTCAGCCGATATATCAGATTTCTGTTATATTTTATTTGGTTTATTCACTATTGATGAGTCAAAGGAACTTTTCTTACATTTGTCTAATAAATATGCTTTTATTTGGTTACTAGTCCTCATGTTGAAGAAGAGGTGTCTATTCAGATATTTTCCAGATATTGTAGAAGTATATCAATGAGTATCTGGGCTGTGATACTGTGGCTTTATGGGAAAGGAGATGAACATGGTGTTTTTTTTTGTTTATTTCCATGATGAACACTTAATGTCCTGCAAGTAAAGCACAGGCTTGTCAAGTTTGAGCACGGTCTCATTTTAACAAACATTAAAGCATAATTATTAAAACCTACAGCTCCCATGAGGCACTGACAGGCTTTGGAGATATGTCTTGATGCAAATTAAACAGTGTGTGAAGAATTGTGGTAAAACTGACAAAGTGCTCCTGTTTCTCCATTGGATACATAGAAGATGGAGAGAACCATAATACATTTATACTTTGAAAAAGACAAACTTTAACTGAGAATATATATAGATAATTTTTTTGACCGTTTAAATGATGACAAATGTTGAAGAGGATGGTGGACTCTAACATTTGACTGGATTTCCATCCACAAACGATATATCACAATTTATTTATTTTTTAGAGTAGGGAAATGGTGCAAACAAGTGTACATGCATTTCATCAGCTACTGTTATGTTAAATATTTAGAGTTTTATTGAGGGACTGATCCACTTGTTTAGCTGTGATGTCATGTCGTGTTTCCAGTTCCATTTCTGTTGATTATTCTGCATTAGTCGCACATTCAGTTTTCATTCTGTCGCTTTACATGTGATTATAAAGAGCAGAGGACCTTTAAGTTCATAAGCTGCAGTTATTTTATAAGAATTGGTTAGTAGTGTAGTAGTTTGCATTTCCACCTCACAGCTGGAGGTTAGAGAGCTACAGGTTCTGGGTTTGTCAAGGAATCAAACCCTCGCCATTACAAACAGGCAAACAGACATAAGCCAAGTCTCCTGTTGGTTCCCATGACAACGATGCTGACGATGATCTGAAATTGTTCCATTGATGTGAATGGCAGCTCACTCTTGTAGCCCTCATTATTTCACATGTTTGTCATATAGTGAAGCTGCTGATTTTATCCCAAATTATTCTTCTGAACCAGAATTTTTTTTGTAAATCAGTGTTAACATTCACATCTTTATTTATTTTTTGTCTTCTCTTGGGACTTTTAATTAAAAACCTGACCCTCTCCTCTTTTGTTTCTAGTTTAATGGACAGAGAAGTGACTTTACTTGGAGAAATGGACAAAGTGAAAGCAGAGGCCAGTAAGTATTGCATTTTCAAGTATATTTATCAAACTAATGCACATACCACCCGCAAGCCACTAGTATTCTTTACATAATTTGATCACCTGACTCAAGGGCTCAGAGAATCTGACCTAAATCAGTACAGGAAAGGTAGTAAAAGAGATTGTTGTGGAACAGCAAGTCCCAGTTTCTTCAAAACTGCAGTGGTGCCCCCAGGGTAGTGCTATACCTAAAGCATACCTATGTATATGTGTGCACAACATGACGGAGCAAGACTGCATATTTTCTACAAGTAGGCCATTCTCTCTCTTTCTGTCCTCTCAGTGTAGAGTGTTGTGTGTTCCAGGTCTGGAAAAAGTGAATAGTGTCAGGTGTCAAGGGAGACTCAAAGCTGTCTTTGTGCAAGGTGTGTGGGGAATTGAGAGGAAACCAAAGGAAATCTAGTACTTCTTCGACATTACAAAAACCAGGTTTCCTCAAAATTTTTCCTGTCACTTCACTGATCTCCTTTCTGTGTTACCTTTGAATCAACAGCCCTCTTGCTTTGATGGTAACATGAGACGCCACTAGAACTGAACAATGATTGATTTATGCCAGTTTAACCAAGATGTTGACAGTACTGATAGGCACAGGCTCGGGTATTATAAACTGATCCAGCTCTGTTATCTACCTACTGTATTAGACACTCAGACATGTATGATTTTGTATATAAAGCCCAGTTCAGACCATGACACCATTCTGAATGTTGCAGGTAAAGGTGGTAGCAGCAGTGTGAACTGACCTGTTTCAGCTTGTCACATCTCTAGTGGCTGGTTTCGATATGTTGTGTTACCTAGAGGATGCTTTTCTCTGTATTTATGTGCAGCAGCTCACGTTACCATGTAGGGCAACATTATTATCAGCACATCCACTGGTGGAATGCTGTCTAAATAGTTGGAGTTTATGTGCTTATTCGCAATGACACCAGCTCCTCTTAATAATGCAACTCCCTTGGGAATAAGCAGGAGAAATTCTGGACCTTCTTGTTTATGTTTTCAGAGTTTCATTCATGCCAAAAATGTTGCCGTCATTAATAATTCACTATGATTAGACTCATTCATATTTCAGTTAGCGACAAACGGCCTTAAAAGCTGGTAGTTCTAATGGAAGTACAGTGTTTTTATGAGTGATCTACTGTGTTGTCTCATTGTGTTGGTCTGAACTGGGTCAGCAGTCTTGTTGAGAGTCTTTCGTCCTGGAACTGGGCCTAAATGTATTGAACTCCTTGGATAAAGCTGAGGGTTGTACAGATGCAGATATTAGCTCAGGCAGTACTTTTTGATGGACAATTTTGGGCAAATGGATGTCCTTTCATTAGTGTTGATGTTTATCTATTGTGTAATATCAGGAATATTGCACAACAGATAAAGGTCACCACTAATTGACGTAGCTGAACTTGTGATCATGTCAAGATGATGTGATAATGTGCTCCACAAGTTTTCAAGCGTGTGTGTGTATGTATAAAGAAAATATTTTTTTTTCCTAAGACTATCAGTAGAAAATTATTATTAAAACATCAGCATGGAACCCATAATTTCACATTTCGTCATCCCCTAAGAAAGGATTTCTGGTTTTCCAACCTCATTGTTTTGCCATTATCTGACATAAAGTAAGCCTAACTTTGTTTGTGTCATGCCAGAAAGCCTCATAAAGTTGATGTGCCAGTTTCTCCAATAGTGAAGACACAACACACAGTGTATTTTGATAAATAACGCAGCACTGTTCTTAAACCAACTGGCACTTGGGCTCTCATGTGTTTTGTGACGCTACATAATGCCTTCAATTTACACAATATTGGTATCTTTAAAAATGTCTTTATCTTTGACCTATGTTTAGCTTTACTGCTTAGTCGGCTGTACTTTGGACTTAGGTCTGATGTTACAAAACGCTGGAGACATTACAAAAGTGTCGCAACTTGATTGGATTTCAAGGAAAGTCATGATAGTGTGTGTACTTTACAGTTTTACAATTCTGTCAGCTGCCTGAAAAGGGGACTTGATCTGGTTCAGAAGTTGGAGGATCCATGCATGATACTTTGTTTAATTAATGCACAGTTCTGCTTATGAACATCTTTTCCTGTTTGACTGTTGAACTAAATGGTAAAGTGACTTATCATATCCCTGAATGGAATTTCGGGATGTTATTATTTTCCTCCGCTGCCGCCAGCTCGACCGGCCCCTGCTGCCTCCAGATAGCCTTCGTGTTAAAGTGATAATTTGAAAGATGTCATGACCTGGGGATGCCTCATGTCTGGCATCATAGCTAGAGGTGTATCCCTGAACGAAACGGCTGTTGCTTCCAACGGCGTAAGCATAGTTACACTAAACTTTCAACAGAAGGCTTGTTTTAAAATGTGGGCTAAGAATGTTTCTAGTTATAAACCAAAGTTTGCACTAACCTCATTTCAAGTGTAATAAAGCCTGTGCTGTGTTTTCAGTGATGATATTAGACGCTCGACAGAAGCGAGCTGAGGAGCTCAGACGGTTGACGGATCAGTCGGCATCCATGTCTGAAGAGCAGCTGACTGAACTGCGTGCAGACATCAAGGTATGTTGGCGATACCAAGGGCCAACTTTTACCTAAGTTTAACAAAGATCCATAATTTGTTTTACAAATTATCACTATAGACAGAATGTGGTGCTGATGGTGTCAGATGGATAAACTGAGTCGTAGAGAAGTTAAATCCTGCTGACCATATTGTTTTATGATGTGATATTCAGTTCCTTGTTTATTGAGTTTGTACAGTGATGCAGGTTTATTTATTTTGGTACTTATCACTTAGACACTTATGTGGTTTCCAATTAAGTGAAATATTAATTTCAGAGATGACATTAGATATTGAATTTTTTTTTTTTCTGTGTCCTAATTTTTTGTCAGTCAAATTGGGCTTAAATCTTGTGGTGCCTTTACAATCACATTAAAAAGAAGAAAATTGAATAGTCGTCTTCTGTGTTGGAACATAATGATCTCTGTTTTTCAGCACTTTGTGAGTGAACGTAAATATGACGAGGACCTTGGGAAAGCTGTAAGATTTACATTTGATCTAGAGCCAATGAAGACGAGCATCTCGGCGTTCGGATCAGGTACTGAATCCTGTTAATTTTTATCTTTGTAATTATTGTTAAAAAAAAAAAAAAAAAGATGATAAAAATAAAAGTGCAGAGCTCAAATCATAAGACTCAGATCTTGGTAAATGCAGGGTTTCTGCAGGTCACCAAAGGATGTAATTGAACTGACTTTTAGGTTTTAAAATGACAATGTGATTTCGACATGATGCTGAGAATAGACGGGATTAGGAGTGTTTTTAAAACTGCAGTGATTCTGTGAAAAATGGGACTGTTTTTGTAATAAAAATGTACAGAATGGGTTCCAAACAAGACCCAGTATCACGGTGTGTAAAAGTTAATCAATATACTTGGAGCACTATTAAGTTAAAATTGTTAGCGTTTATATATTTTAACTGAAGCTAAATTGAAAGTTAATAGAACTCTTGTCTTGAGAAGTGAAAAATATATTAAAAATGGTAAATGCAGCGTACCGGAAAATTGTCGAACTTATGAGTCAAATAGTCATGAAGTATTTTGTCATTTTTTTATTTTATTTTTTTTACAGTTTACCATCCTCGCACAGGCTACTCAAACCGGTCCCGTTGTAGCTCCACATCCTCTTCTGTTACCAGCCCAAGTCAGCTGGAAACCCCTCCACCCACCCAGAACCAAAGCGCCCCCAGTGAAAACCGCCCCCCACCGACAAAACAGGTCAGTGTGAAGAACGGCAGCAATTTGGACTGTTAAGCCCAGGTCTGTGAGATCTGATCAGAAGTCTAACCTGGATGCATTTAGACGTACTCAACTACTGTCATCACTCTGTTCATGAACAGTCTCTGAGCCCAGTGAGATATTTGCCTCCATCTTGTCCACTTTACTTTGGAAATAAATTTCACAATGCCATCGTCTTTTTAAGACATGACAATTATACTAGTTCTGAGTGCAGCAGACGTCTACTTGGTAGAAATATATAAAGTTTGTGTGCACATTTGAGGTGCTTGAAGACTCAATCATAACTGGGTTATTTTGCCCATAAAATTAAGTGGTCCAAGCTGTCACACTCTCATTTAATTCAACTTGTACTGGGAATAACAAGTGAGAACTTTGACTCTTAAAAGCGCTACATTTGGGAGGGGGGGCTCAACATTTTTCCAAGTATATTTTTCTCACTTCGGGGTAAAATATATCAACTCACTTAAAATGAGACATAATTGCCCAAAGAGCTACTTTTCAGTAAGATGTAAGAACTTATTTTTTACACAATAGCTTTTGAAAATATATTTCAAGAAATCCTACCAAGATCTTACCAGATATTTTGTTCGAATTGAGGAGCAGCAAAAATCTGCCAATGGAACAAGCTTTGTTGTCTAAAACTAAGTTCTTTATATCTCACTGAAAAGTTACTCTTTAGGTGATTCTTATTGTCAGTGTGATGAGATCTTTACTAGAAATGAGTAAAAATACACTTGGTAACACTTAAGTTTTTGCAGTGATTCACAGATGTGTACATTTGCAGAGAAATGTTACAAAGCAGCCTGTTGAATGAAACCTTGTGCTGGGCTATAGAGGAGGTTGTTTATTTACATATGGATTACCAATTGCATGGCTCACTTGACACATGCATTCCAAAACCAGGTATGAGTAGATGTGCCTGGAGCTGTTCACAAGCATTAAAGCGATAGTTTGGCATTTTTGTATGGGATCAGCGTCTTTACTCTGGAGCACCCACAGTGACTTACCCCCGACTGTGTCCTGTGAACCCATTTTTCGTCAAAGCGAAAGTAGTCCCGGTAGGTTTCCTGGGGTCAACAAAATAAAACGGGTTTCTTCTCAAAAATGGTGTTCAAATGAGTGCTTTATTTGCATAACGAAACTGTCACGGAACAAAAACTCACACCACATAATTGTTTGGAGCTACTTCCATGACTGTTTTGTTATAGATATAAATGACTCATTTGAACACGTACTGTTGAGAAGAAGCGTGTTTTACATTATTGGCCCCAGGAAACCTGCCGGGACTACTTTTGCTTCGACCAAAACCGGACCAGAACTAGTTTCATAGGACATGGTTGGGGGTAAGTCACTGTGGGTGCACCAGAGTAAAGACGCTGATTCTATACAAACTCATGTAAAAAATACCAAATTACTCCTTTAAATCATGGGGGAACAGTGATGTACACTTGGAAAGTGTTGTCAAATGGAATATAGCTGATGGTCACGGTATTGTGTTCAAAGTCAAAAAGGCATGCCCAGGAATCCTTCTGGTCTTGTTTTACTTGGGCCATGTAAGTAAGAAGTGTTCACGTCTGTTGATAAGATCTCAGCTCAACTAGAACCTTTGATATCTACTGTGTCAGGTCACTATGACAACTTGCGCGTCAAGTTGGACCTTCAGACTTTGTTTAATTTCTTGACAGACTGCTTCATTGTAGATGTTTTTAATTCAATTTTATTTATAAAGCCCCAAATCACAACAGTCATCTCACAGGGCTTTACAGAAAACACAATCAACTACAGAAATAGATAGAAAGTCCCAAGCACCCCCTGTCCTTAGACCCTCCTCCTTGGCCAGAAAAAAACCTCCAAAACTCAGAAAAAGAAGAACCTCAATGAAGGAGAGATCCACTGCCATGGACCGACAGGCTCTAGATGAACGTCCATTTGTAGATGGAGGGGGGCCCAGGTCCATCCACCAGACAGGTGAGGGAGGAGGTCAGGGGTCACAGGTCAGCACAGGACAGAAGTGAGTCACCGCAAATCCTGTCATTGATGGGTTTAATAGGTTACACTAAGAAAGCTGTAAAATAAAACAGGACTTGATGAATTTGCCAGATTTACAGAGTCTATAAACTAATATTTAGTATTAGCTCACGCATGACGCCTCACACTTGTGCAGCTCTGGCCCTTTTATCCAAATATAGTCATTTCAGTTGAAAGAGGGGGAAAAAAAACATGACTGGCCAAATTGCAAAAACAGCAGTTCAGAAAACAAAGAGTGACGTCCCAGTTGCTCAGTCTTCTAGTTTTGTTCAAGATGCACATCGGTACCAGCTCTGACTGTTCATTCTCTCCTCAGATTTTCCAGGGTAACAGGCGTACTTTCCAGGGACAGGGCTACCATTCGGGCGGCCAGCGGTATAACGGCGGCTCCTACCACGAAAGGACCGCCGGCCGTGGTAATTATCGTAACCAGAGCGACGGCGGCCATTCCGGTCCTTCGTCGCAGCACTCCAACAGCTCAAGAGGCCCCGCCCATCCAGACCGAGCCCCTCATCACAACGGGCTTCCCCAAAGGCCTCCGCGGACACACTGCCCTTGACATTGGAAACCCTCCACTGAATCAAACCCTTCTATTAACCCTCACACTCCCTGACCTCCCACCCCCCACCCCCCTTACTAACTCCTCCCAATGAAGAATAGAATAAAAGTTTACATATTTTCTTCAGTTGAGCTGTAGTGCCACCTCTACATCAATCTGCTCATACTTCAGACTTGAAAAGCTCTCACTGTTCTGTACTCGCTCTTCCTTCCTCATTTCTCTGGTCCTGTTCAAGATAACGGCTTCTATCTTTAGGCCCCTTTGAGAGATCTCATTGCTATGCCATTGTCAGTCTCTCACTAATTTTCATGCTGCTTCAGAGAAACCAGTTGAGCAGTGTGAAGTAAAGACTGGCTCGATTACCTGCAACAATCTGCACTATTGAAGTTGAACTCTTAGTACTTTTTTCTATTTTTGCTGTGGCTAATGTCAGCTCTCTGATTTGCACCTCAGATCTTTTTTTTTTTTTTTTTAAAGTCCCTGAACCATTTCAATGCCTTCAGTGGGAAAGCATAGTGAAAATGCAAATAGCATTAGTGAAGATTTTTGTCATCAGAGTAGACATGCAATCAACACTACAGACTATCATTAATCTTTGCAAGGTGAAAATGAAACATATCAAACTGTAATTCAGAGCTTTTTCTATGGCTGCTACAAAACGTAGGGAACGTAACGCTAGAAATTAGAGTAACTCTGTGAACGCAGAGGTCGCCCCCTGAAATGTTGCCTAAGGCAGTGATGTATCGCCCTCCCACTGACCTCTGAAGTTATTTCGTGTGCAGTTGTTGGCTTGTCGTCCATTGTTTTATAATTAAGAGAGGGCTCATTACTTTTTGTAGAATATTACATGATATGTTAAGGCTCACAAGGACAGAAACTTCCCACATGCTGGTCCGTCATTGGTTTCTGGCATTGAGACAGAATGACTCTTCCACATGTTTGCTCTGTATGTTTAGTTTAATATATGCACATACATGGTATAATAATGACATGCTTGCCTTTAGTCACACAGACTTCACATATGCCTTTCTAGAAACATGGATGTCTTCATCACGACATCTGTCTAAACAGATGGTACTCATAGAGGAGATGCACGAGTTCTAATTGTGTGTGAGAATACGCTGCGAGATCTTTCGCTCCCTCCCTCCTTTTTATACGTAAAAGTGATCAAAGTCATTGATGCATTGAAGTTGTGTTGATTTCCCAGATCTTTTTCCACAGCCCGTCATGTCGACTCGTCATCGGCTGATGTTGGGGTTACGTCAATTACGTGGTGAACAAAAGCTGGCACTGACCTCATTACTGATGCTTCAGCGTGGTTGGGTTACTTGCAGTGGGCTTTGCCTTTGAGGCACAGGGACCCTCGGTGACTCCTCCCCTCTTCTTGTAGTTATGTATATACATGGAGCTGGAAAGCTGTAGTGTAAAACCGGTTGTTTATTGCTGCATCTTTGTCATATTGTGCTGTCTTCCCTGGAGCAAACTATTAGGGGAAAATACATTGAAAATATTATGTTCTCCCTCCTTTTTGTCTTTTTTTTTTAAGGCTTTCCCAAATCATGAGGAAGCCCCCCCCCCTCTCCTTTTTATTCAAGACTTCAGTGATTACATTGGTGAATATGGTGGAGAAGTGAGTGAACTTGTAACTATGTGCAGTAATGGCACATAAATGAATTATCTATTGACATAAGTGCTTGCAGAGGTATTAAGTTGGTTCCAATGTAAGTAAGAAAGAAAATAAAATTGTGCAGAGTTTTATTGAACCGGTTGTCCTCTGTTAAACCATGGCGGGCTGCAGAAAGGACGGCACATCTGTAGAATCCCAGGTGCTGGAATTGCTGAATCAAAATTCAGAGTACGCTTTGTCTTCGGAGATTTACTTTGTCTCACTTTATCCAGGCAAATTTTTATTTTTTTGTATCGTGTTGACATTCCAAACAGTAGGGAAATTAGGTTTTCGCCAAAGAAAATATTTCATCCTGTTCAAAATCGTTGCCTTTTTTTTTTTTTTTTTTTTTTTTTTTTTTCCATGGCCTGTAATCTTCCAAAGGGGATGAATCCAACACTTTTCTCTTTCTTCTTTCCAGCCCACTTTATTTTCTGATTTCTTACTGTATATACATATATGTAGCTATATAATTTTGTGCTCACATGGGGCATTTTGTATGTGATATTCATATTAGGCATAATGGAGGTTACAACCTATAGTTTATTTCCGGTTAGAACTTGTGTCCTTGAAACGACATTTCTGAGACAACTGTAAACTCAAGTGCCTTTTCTTGTCTCCCACCAACTCATCAACATCCCTCCAGAGTATGGACCAAAGACATAAACCGTCCCCAATCCCCCCTGCCCCAATTCTCTCACTCACTGAATGGCACACTTTTCATTTACTACAAATAAACTGTTTGCAATACTGACTGTGTTAAGTTTCTTTTTTCATTTACAAACAACCGGATGAATTACAGTCGACTGGAACGTTTTGTTGGTCTATGTCAGACTTGGGCAAAGTAAGGGCCAGGGGTCACATGTGGCCTAATGGTTGGCCCTAATTGGCCGCATGATGTCATTGTCAAACTAAAAGTCAATGTAAATCTACCCTGTCGAGCCAAATAATTAAAGAAAAAGTCACGCATGCAATATTTCACTGCATCACCTTTTGGTTTTTGTTACAGGAGACTAAATATTTCATCACTGAAGTTAGAAAAGCACTTGGTTATGCAAACAGAGTTGCATTGATGTTTTTCCCATGTAAAGTTCATATGGAGAGGGAGAAAGGGTAATATTAATTTAATTGTATTCTATGCTCCACATCTTAATTGTATCATTGCTTCATTTGTTTTTATAAAGGTAGCTTATATGTTGAGCAGAGGTTTGGGTAAATTGCCCATAATAACTGTTGAAGTTTTGCATTTAGCAAAATTAATTGTCCATCCCTGATCTAGGTGAATGAAAGTGTAGCTGCAGGTTGGAGCTGTCAATATATTTCCTGCTTTTGACTTTTCTTAGTTTTTAAACCAGTTAAATGTAAGAAATGGTGACTTTTAGTTGTTTTTTTTTTTAACAGAGCTATTGGGTCTTTGGAAAAGTCTAAGTTTATCGCAATTTAAGAAACATTTTCAAGATTCACATTACACATACTATAAAGTAACCAGAAGAGGGCGCCTTTATACTAATGATTTAACCTTCCTCTTGTGTTGCTTTTCCATTACCATTGACACGTTTTAAATCCGCTGTAAAATACACACAACATTGTCTATGATCCCATTTGTTCCATTGGTAGACTTCCTTACCCATAAAAATATTGGTTTTAATATATTTGTTGTGAGCCTTTGAGCCTTTTTTGTTTGGCAGAGTGCACATTGACAGTAATAATGACAGTCACCCACTCTGGACCTGACCTCACATGTTTGGGCATGTTTTTGTGCAGGTATACTGGATAATAAGGCAATATATATATATATATATATATATATATATAAATTTCCAAAAGCATGATTGTTAGAGGAGCTGGCCTAAGAGTGCACTTATTGTTTCACTTTTAGTTGTAATTATTTTATTTTCATAACTGGAAACTGATCCTAATGACACTAAGGTCATCTTTTGAGACCAGTCCACACATTTTAGCTTCAACATTTGTGGTCTATTTACAGCTGTGCGGCCACATTTTTTTTTTTTTCCAAAGTTTTTTGTATCAGTCAGAAGAAGTCATAATAAATACAATGAACAATAATATTAGCTATATTGCACATGGCACATAAGCAACAGTAGGGACTAACAGGTCTGTTAAAAACTTTCTTTTTTCCTTCCATACATAACTGAACATCTGCATTTTCAATCATATTCATAAACATTCCAAACCTATAGATGGCAATATTTCCCCAAATCCTACCCAATCACATCAGTAGCCCTCTGTTGTCACTTCTAAACATAAAGCATGACGCCAAACTTATTTGTCTGAACATACCAGGAGACAGAATTGCTTTCAAATGCAATTTTGGACGATAAACTTCCATGTCAGTCATAGGACGACACGCTCTACCCACTGAGTCACAGCTGGACAGTATCTCTGAGGGATACGCTTCAACTCTAATTATCTGGACACATTTTTGGAGAAGGGATGGATGGTTTCAGCTTCTTTCAAGAACATCCATGACGTGTGGTGTGAAAGCCAAAGTGTGTAATAATTCAAACAAAAAACACCACACACATCTTTTTGAGAAATCTAATTCTGTTGCTCCAATTCAGCACTCAAAAGGATGACAAAATAATTAACTATTCAGTCGTTTTAATTACAACCGCCAAGGAGGTTGTGTTTTTGCCAGTGTACATTGGTTGGTTTGGATGTTTGTTTACAAGATAATTCAAAAACTTATGCGCAGATTTTGATTAAATTTACAGGGTAGGTTAGTAACAGAGATCTGGAAATGATTTACCTTGGTGGAGGTCTGCGCTCTCAGAGTGCTTTTCTAGTTTTATTAATAGGACGACTGGATTTCCCTTAACGTCTCTGTAAAGTTCACCTCACTTCAGACACCTGAACTATTTTACAGATTTCATTACATTCTTACATTTCTTAATGACTCATAACGTTCTGTCAGTAAATGCACACTGTAAATATCACAAACAGAAGAAGAAAAATACCTTTCTAGACTTCAATGCAAGTCAAAACCAATAAATAGCAGAAGTTGACAGATTCACCTAAAATACATTTCCAAAACAAACACAGTGTCTCTTATCTGTGCACATGAGCAGTTTATTTACATGTCAAAAGACACAATTAAAAAAAGGTTATAAAATACATTTCCTCTCTCCAAAGATCAACATGACAAGTAAATAATTGAAATGATTCAGTTTCATTTTCTGAATTAAAAAACTTCCAGTTGAAGTGACTGTACAGGCTTTTGAGATGTTCATGAACACTTCATGATTTTAAAAAATGTATAAAAGGAAATAAAAAATGTATTCCACAAGCAGGAATAAGTCTAAATGTTTGGAGTGGGATTGTGTTGGAGTGCAGCTCAAAGCCCCATCACAGAGGGAAACACAGCAGCACCTGAAGGACAAGGAAGGAAAATATTTAATCCACAAATACTAATTAACTTTGATTTAATGCCTTCATGTCTGAACCAGGGGTGTCAACCATATGGCCCATGGACAAAACCAGCCTGCAAAAGTGTGCAACCTGGCCTGCAGGATGAGTTTTTAAAATGCAAAAATTACACAAAAACCTATTGACAATCAAGGATATCAAACTCATTTTAGTTCAGGGCCACATCAAGCTCAGTTTGAGCTGAGGAAAGTTTCATGAGTAAAATAACAGCATACTAACCTAGAAATAATGGCAACTCCACATTTTGTCTTTACAGTAAAAAAAGTCAAATACCATGGAAATGTTTCAACACAAACAATGCTTAGGCTGTCAGGGGGAGGAGCAAGGGTATTATCCTCAAAATCCCCCCAATGCTTAATTGTTAGACAATCGATATGAAATTAATTTGAACTACATCAAACTGATAATGGCAGAATAATGTTCAGAGAACCACTTTTTCCACATAAAACTCCACTTAGTTAATGAAAATGACACCATATAAACTCTGGATGGTAGCAAGAACATGGACATTTGTAAGAATATCAATATGAAACTAATTTTACCACAATTGACCTATTATTGCATGATTTATGTCCAAAAAAATTATTTTCAATTAAAATGCCCCCATTTGGATAACTTTTAATATTCAAAGACATCTGAAATCATAGGGCTCTTTCACTGGGGTCCCCTATGTGTTACCCTCCCCAAAAATATGTTTGTTAGGGCAAACTCCTCCAGCCAGGTGATTCTGGGCGCTACGCATAGCTGCCTACTGCTCCTTACAGGTGCCCCAACGGCATGAAGGATGGGTTAAATACAAACGACACATTTCATTGTACAATGCATAATGACAATTTTACCTTTTTACATTTACCTATGTGGGTTATTAAGGGATATGAAATCCAACCAAATATGACCAAGTTCACACCAAGGATATCCGAGTAAGACCATTGTATCCCCAAAATTCAACTTCAGGGATGTAATTAAACAATCATACAAAATATATATAATCTCAGCAAATATAAACAGAAAGCATAAAACAGAAAATTTCTGAATTGACATTTATAGGTCATTATATAAACTGAATGAATTAATGAAAACGTAAATCTTTTCATACTGTAATTTTACTTTTTTGTACTTAAAGAAAGTAGTTTGGAGTTGACATTATTTCTATATTGTGTTTTATTCTACTGGCCCACATGAAACCATATTAGGCTGTATGTTGATTTTGACACCCCTGGTCTGATCTCACCAATACTCATTTCCATCAGCCTACAAGTTATGTCGTACTTTTCGGGCTACCTTGACCATCTCCTGTGTCTGACTCTGGGACTTTCCAATCCAACTGGCGACCTTTTTCGTACAGCCCCTTTAGGACCTTCCTCACTTCGTCGGTCCCTCCTCCTTGACTCAGGTCCAGGTACTTCCTATAGAGCTGCAGAGCTGTGCGTGCATCCTCAATACTGTCATGGGTTTCCCCCTGGATGTTGAGATCTAAGGAGGAGGCGTCAGAGTGATTGGTGGCATCATTTCAGAATGATGTGGCAGTGTTTAAACAGGGGATTTTATATCAACAGGGAGAAAATCCCAACACAAGTGATGTATGAAAATACATTCAATCATATTATAATCATGAACATAAACGTTGAAATTTTAACACGCATCAGGTGATCTTAAATAATTCAGTGTTTTTTCCTCAGGGACTTACTTAATGAATTGCAATTTTCAATGTCAATTTTCTGCATCAAATTGAAATATAAACAACCTCAGAAGAAACACATTTGAACATAAATTGCACTGTTGATTTATGCACATATTGAAAAAAAAAAAACATATATTAAATAAATGCATAATCACTTAACAGGGTTTATCAATAGCTGGGGGAAACACACTTATGACCACTATGCAGACTGACCTTTCTTTGCAAAGAAATAACCTTGTTGGCTGGTAGGAGCCTCTATTTCATTGTTCACCAGCAGTAGAGAAAATTTTCCACAACAGATTGGTGTTAGAGGTGGAAAACTTTTTGAGTCCACAGATGGTCTGTGGGGACGTCTGAGGGAACCCCCCAGAATAAATGCCTATTCTGCTTCTACCTCAACCAGCAATGAGTCTGAGATGAGAAGGCTGACACACATGGACATAAGTGGACTCAGCTAGTATCCTCAGACCAGGGACACTTTCCTTCTAAACTGGACGAGAAGTTGAAATTCTGATCCAATTATTGATCTTAATTCAAGGTTTCCTGCCATAAAAAAGCAATGATAATAAATGAGATGGTTGACTTGCATTGGTTTACAATTCCTAAAATCAGAAACTGCAAAGTCCTTGAGTCTTGAAAGACAGGATAGTGAAGTATAAACTCATGAGGTACTTGAGTCTGTAAAGACAAGATAATGAAATGTAAACTGTCCAGGGTGGCAGTTTTTCTTTTGTTTGTGTCGTAAAACAGAACCAAAACTTGCAGTGATGACTGCGTTGAAAAATGATAAACAAAGAAAGTGCACACATAACCTCAGAGGACAGATACGTAGGTGGTATAATGGTGCATGTTTTAGATGTATCCCTCTTCCAACACACCTAACGGTCATTATCAGGCTTCTGCAGAGTTTGATGAGAGGTTTATCATTTGAATCAGGTGTGTTGGAAGGGGGATACTTCTTAAACAAGCAGGGTAGGAGCTCTCAAGGACCAGGATTGAGCACCCCTGGTTTACATTACAGCTCGATTGACTTAGCTGTGACAGAAAATAGCCACAGTAGAACATAAACCACCTCTGCTTTTTGTATGGTTTGGAATTATCCCAACTAGATCAAAACGGTCACAGTTTAGTCTGAACTAAAGATAATAATCTAACTTTAAAATAATTTTAAAAGGGTAAAAAGCTTCAGAATCAAACTCAGAAGAAATGCTTTTACTTAATTACCAAAACAATAACAATGCTTCTGACTTTTATTGCTTTGTCCCTTTCTTTGACTCTACAAGTTGCTTCTTATCAGTCCTCATCCCATCTTATTATCTAGTTTTCTATATAGTATTTCTGCTTTTTGAATTGGACAAAAGAATAGTTAACATATTCTTTTTTCTCTCATTGTAAAACAATGCTTTAGTAACAAATGTTATAACAATGATTAGAACATTTGCTGTGCTTTAATTCTAAATATATGTGTATGAAAAGTTGAACTTGAAATAAATTGGATTTTAGGAGAGCCCACTCGGTAAACCTTAAGGTTTTCTGGGTTCTCCTGCACATTTTCGGTTTCTATTATTCATCACGTACTGTAATTTCTTAAGTGCAAAAGTGAAATAAAATAAAACATCAGATTATGTTTAAGCTAATTCTAAGACCAAAGTAGCTGTATAAGCATGAAATATGCCTTTTAACTTAACTTACCGAGGAAATACCAGGCAAGAAATCTCAGAGAAATCATCCTCTTGCGGGGCAAATGGAACAGGTAGACTGTGTCAATGACCTGGTCCTTCAGAACCTTGAAAACAACATAAGATTTTGTTGACACAGCCAAAATACAAAATACACTGGTTATACCTAAACCACTAATTTATAAAACCAATCTGACATATAACAAACCAATAAATTTATAACACGGAAGTCCTTCTGTAAACCGTGGCCAACAAAGCGAACTCCAGTGTCAATTAGGAATCGTAGCTTCAGGTACGTGGACTTTAGGGTGGTCAGGTGCTTGGAGGAAATCTTAGCATCCAAATCTCCTGGTTTGATGCCAGAATATTGTGTCAAATAGTCAACGACCTGGAAGAAGAAGTACAAATATTCCTTAGTTGTGTTACAAATGGTCAATCTCCATCCGAAACAAGAAGAGACTCAGACACAGGGTCTTTACACGTTTCTACAAGTTAAGTCTAAAACTTTTTAAGACCTTTTTAAGATTAGTTACAACGTAATTTAATTCTCATTTCACAGCCTATAGTCACACCACAGAGGGGACTGCAAACTTGGTCATTGTTGTTTCCTAATTTTAATAAATTGCCAAGTTGGAAAAGGTGGAACTGAGTCAGCTAATATTACTTTGCAGCTTGAATATTTCTCAGACACATCTGAACACAATGCAGCCAATAGGTTTATGGCAACATCATTTTGATATGATAGGTCTTAAGTTTATACCTTTAGACAATGTTAAGTTATTAAAACGCAGATTTGGATAGTGAAGACTTTTAAGACTTTTTAAAACTCTGCAGACAGGAATGTGCTCACTCTGTTTAATGTGTAGAGACTTAATGGAAAATAACTAACAACACAGTACAACGATGTGTTTTGCTCATAATAATATGCTTCCTCATTTACAAAAATTCCCAACTTACTTCAAAATACTTTTAATTTCTTCTTGACCAAACTTGTAATGGCCAATCTTGTTTTTCCTGTTTTGATTCTTGAGTGTTATCTTGCATGTCTGCGTATTATTACCGTCAACAAAAGAATTCTGTGTGTAACTACAATGAACGCCATGTAAAAGAGGTAGTGATGGGAAAAGGCCTCATGGCTTTGTGATAGCTTGGTCTACAGTATACGGTTACCAAAATATTCCACATTTGCATAATGTTACTGTATGCGACCTGCAAACTCTCACCTGTTCCTGAGTAGAGATGTAATCATCGATGAAGGGCACCCCCTCATTGGGGCCCTGACCCCTCACACAGGTTATCCTAGCGACAGACATCTGACTGGGTTTGATGGTGGACTTGGTGCCGTCACTGCGCAGTTCTGCCTCTTCCTGTAGACACAACACTCACTATTTTATTGTGGATATCATTGGGCATTCATAAGGTATTAACAATTTAGTTTGAGCTCTTTCTGAGGTTTCACTCATAGAACCCTTTGGTTCCAAGAATATATATATATATAAAAAAAAAAAAAACTGGTATAAATTAATTATTTTTTAAAGAGGTTCATTCTATAAATTGTTTTTAGAATTTCAAAAACTATTATATATATATATATACAAAGACTGCAAATTCTGCTTAGGACTTTGCAGATGTTCAGAATAAATTTCAACCCAGTCCAGTAAAAACACACGAAAAAAGGAAGCTCAGAATGTGCAAATGTGTCAATGGTTCTTCTATCACCCCAATTATGTCAGTTATGTCGCTAACAAGAGAGGAAGCATTTGAGTAATATACTCTTCACAACTTAGTTAATGTGAACCTGTACTGGACAAGCTAACAACATAATCATGCTTTGTGTATTACTATTAAAAATTAATAAATTAATAAATCGCCATACATTATGGTGACCATATGTCTGTGTTTTGTCCGGACAGACGGCTCTAAAACCTGACTGTCCAGATGTCTACAATTATTCTAACGATAGATATTCTCTCATTGTTGTTTTATTGATATTGAAGGAGATACATCACTCCAAAATCCCCAATCAGTGTTCTGCTATGTTTGCTATGTCATACTATGTCATGTGCCCCAGCTGTGACTTCGATTGGACAAAGCCATCATTCTAATACAATGCAATGTGATGTTTTGTATTCAGCCCTAGTATGGGTTTCCAGGATGTACGCTGCTGGAACACATTACCATTTTAGTCTGCATTCACCTCCATCCTGATGTCCCCGTCATAAAATCTATACCCTCCCCCTCTTGTTATATGACAGAACAATAATCGCTGAAGTTGCAAGAGCTATTTTAATGGAGATTTTAATGGAGATGCTCCACCATTACTAAGACACTGTCACTGCATCTTACCCTCAGCTCTGACCAAAATAAAGAGTGAATGATGTAATGAAATACAAACTGGCCAACCAACCCAGAAAGTTTTAACCCTCATCCCTACATGTCTCCATATCTTCCTGGTTGATTCACACAATTCTATTTCAATCACCCACATGATTTCACATCATTTCACGCTCATGGAACATGCAATCACAAGGCACAGTCATACATTTGTTAGCTTCTCAAGATGCATTGGTTAGAGAACACTTTGTTTGTTCTCCGTTGTTCTCAAAAAGTGTCAATTCCACATTTAATTTCTCCAAGTGATGGAATGGAACCCAAAAGAACACACTCAACATGTTCAAGCGGTCACTGTACACATACACACACACACACACCTGGTTGAGGGTGACAAATTCTGCATCCAGGCCCACCAGGTCACCAGCCTGCGGCATCTCGCTGACCATGAGTGGAATGAATGTGGCGTGACTTTTCCTCTGCTTCCGAGCCAAAGAAGCCTCAGTCAGCAGAACACTGGCATCGATGGGGTTTTTTACTGAGGCAAACAGAAACATAACAGAAAATAGTTAAATGCATTAAATAAATGGATTAAACACAGATTTGCAGCTGTTACGGTAGTCTTCAAACTTACTGCGAAGGTCATATTTGTTGTGGTAATTCCTCTTGGCATAGTACAAAATAGCCGGTACTTTCCAAGTTACATCAAACTGTGCAGCCTCAGTCTAAAAACAATGAAAACCTGCATTACTTAAATCTTACTGATAAGCAAATATTCTATCATCAAAAATGAAATGAGTGATATAATGCTTACCTTATCAATCGGCTCAATTAAGAAATCATTGAAAAGATACCACTGCTGGTGTGTGACTCCCTACAACAGACGCACTCAGTGTTAGTATTCCTAGACAGATTGGCCACTCTATAATATTACATTTTACATTGATATTAATGTGAATATTTTCCAAGGTTCACCAACCTCTTTTCTTTGGTGATAAGTTTCTCCCACTTTGATATGTGCAACCAGGTTTCCACCTGTACGAACATCTAGGATGTGGGGAACAGTGACCACTAGGTCATACAAAGAAGCACCTTCGGCCTCTTCAGCAGAACTTAACTTGATAGAGAAAATTTATGACATGTGAATCTTCAGACTTCAAAGAAAATGTGTTTATTAATAAATAGCATTATGTTAACCCCAAAACAGTATTAAAATGTTCCTGCTGTACCTCTCCTTCAGACCATGTGCTGATTTCCAGTCCCTGAGATTTACTGATGGACATCTTCAGAGTGAGAGGGATCCAGACGTGTCGCAGATCTTCCGCCCGTGTGTCAACAGCAAAACCTTCCATGTTGCACATCTCCTCCCCACTGCACAAATACATTAAGTAATTAGAAGCCACTATAAAAAACAAGCTTGTTCTACTCTGTGATAGAAAAAAATAAAAATCTTACTCTAAGCACCACTCGGTTGGCATTGGAGGGGGGGGTTCTTTGGGTTTTGTAGGCTCCATCGCCTCTTTTTGCATGGCCTTATTGAAAGCATACTGTGAGGGGGAAAAAAGTGTGTCACCCAAAACATCCAAGAATATACATTTTCATAGCACAACAGTAAAAATCACAACAGCATGACATGTACCTCAGCTTGGACCCTCCAAAATTCAGCCTCTTTTGCGCTGTTTACTTCACAGTTGATGACAAGAACATCAGGTAGACACCTAATGTTACGTGTCTGAACCTACATTAGCAGAGAAATAATGAGCTGACTACTGGTCTGATTGGATATGATTCAATCAATTGTTTAAACAACTGTTTAAATTGATGCATTGTAACTTACTGTGGGTTGATATTTCTCACAGTTTTCACACCACGCCTGAGTGCTCTGCTCCAGACAGATGCTCTTCTTCAAAATCTCAGCAAAGTTGTACTCTTTTATTATTTTGTCTGATGAGTCAAAACGAGATGAACAACATGTAAAATATTAAAATTTTTGTATACATTACACGGCGACACTACAGCTTTAGGACATGTGCAAAGTGCTCACCTTGAGAGTTCTGCTCAGGGTAGTGCATGGTGAAGAGCAGCGTGAGTGACGACCGGACCGTCTCCTTTCCACAGCGACACAGACTGCTGTTCTCAACCTCACATCCAAACAGTTTTCCAATGACAGACTCACCAGAGGAGCCCAGAGAACTGTAACACATGCATTACAGGCAGAATCTTAAAAAAATGTTTGTTCAAGACTTTATTTGGACCTGATTCAAACAGAGACCAGAGGCGCTGATCCGTTCTGACCTGCTGCTGGCTCCCCTGTAGGCCTGTGGTCCTTCCTGCTCCTGCGTCTCCTGATGGAGCTGCGTGAGAATGAAGCGGTTCCAGCTTTGGATTAATCGACCGAGTCTGGCTTTTCCTGTTTGTTCGTCAGAGTCTGCAAGGATCAGGCCCAGTGCAGATGCTTCAGGGATGGTACGAAAAGCCCGGAGGAAGTTACTGGCCTTGAGAAGAGAAAGTAGGAGAAATATAGGACTGGAAAAGTGAACAATATTACAGTATGCAGCTACAACAAGTCAATTATACAAAAAAAATGCATATACAGAAGATTATACTGTTCCCTTGTGTATATAGTTTCTTTGTACTTATTTTACTTTTTTTTACATTTAAAAAATATATATATTTTGTATTAATTATTTACTTAGGAGACTACATCTAACAGCAAAGAATTCCTTGTGTTTATAAAGATGAATCTGGTCCATGCATCTACCTGACATGGATCTCCTCGCGACAAATCAAGCATGTGAAAGAGGAAGCCAAGCTCACAAGCCAAACAAAACTCTTTCTGGCACAAATGATTCTGCACAAGGCAACGGATTGGCTCCACAAAATATAACACCTAGAAACACAACAGAAAAGATCTTTTATGTAATTTCTTTTTTTTAAAAAAAGAGAATTTAATGACATAATATGAAAGAACTCCCTATAATTTCTACATTTTCTTACCTGGATCATGCAGTTGCAGTAAGCATTGGGGATGTGAGGCTCCAGGCCAGCAAATAATGTCCTATTGTAATGTTTGAAGTCAAAGTCCTCAAGTCCAAGCTTGGAGTACTTAATTGTAACCTAATCCACAATGAAGATAAACATGATACATTTTTGAGGAAAAAAACCCCAACAACAATAACTTCACATGAAAGACATAATGTACTGCAGAAAATCCAACCTTTCTGTACTTTTTTGGCACCATGTAGAGGTGAGGCTCTTCATCACGTCCAATTGGTGATTCAGGGACCTGGTTGTAATTATCGTAATCCAGCTCCACATCTTTGATTTTATAGGGAATCTGAAATCAATAGAATCAAATTTCTTTTAGCACTGTGCAATGAAACAATATCCAAAATAAAATGCAAATACAATAGGATGTCGCTGCTACCAGGATTAATTCACTGTCCATTTACTATCCAAGTTATATACTCTGTGTTTCATGGGTCTTAAATACTACATCATATGAAAAACCAATGGAGTTAAAAGTCTACACTGCATGTTTTCACACACCTGGTTTCGAGGGCGAGTTCGTGGATTTGCTGCATATCCAATAAACCCAACAGTCTTCATTGTGCGCAAAATTTCCGGATCAACAGGAGGAGCACGTCTGAGGGAAAGGAAACATTTTTTTAAAATCTATGATTAAGTGTGAAAAATTACAAGGTGTCACACATTGTCTCCAATTCATTGAGAAGCAAAATTATTATTAGAAATATGTTTCAGAGATATTCAATCTAAATTTACTTTGAACTATAATTAGTGCCAAACAGTAATCGATCACTGTCTGACTGCTCTGATTTCACAACATAAACAGTAGTGAAGCAAGGCCACCAGAGGTCAACTGGTTTATTAAATGTGATCATTTCAAGGGAAGAAGCAGCCAACAGCTGATTAATTACAATTGTCATTCCCACTTCCTTACAAAACATTTACTACCATAAACTCATTGTGTATCTCAAATGATTTACATTTTACCATAGAAGAAACCAAATAACTGTTGAACATGTGTATCTACGTCAGTACATATTATAAAACTGAATCACTGAGCATCAAACTCTACGTAAAATCAACAGTAAATGTGGAACTAAGTATGATAGTTGTTTTTGTGGTTTTGAAAACAAATATTAACATTCAAGTGCAACTTCTGCTGCTACCAGTCATTTATGAAAAAAAAAAAATACAGCACAGAGTCATTAGTCAAATTAATTATCTGTATCTAAAACTCACATGTACCAAGGATAGTGTTTAATTGCCAGGTCATGAGGTTCCACAAATCACATACAAATATTACACATATTTGTTTACTTGCTTGGGTGTACTGCTTTCATAAAACTGTACCATCAGCCTTAACTACTGATAATAAGCTAGAACCCAGTGTGTAAACATGTTGACCACATACATTTACTTTTATACATAAATCTCCCTTTAGTATTTACTTCATCTCATTCCATCTCCATTTAAATTAAATTACAAAGAACTAAGGCTGTTATTGCACTAGAGTGACCTGTTTTTCTTATCACAAATATTTTATTGTACTCCTGAACTGGGTTAACATTTAATAGTTTTTTTCTGCGGCTGTATGACAAAAGAGAAGTGAGCCCAAAAAAATGAACTACAATGAGACTTACAAGATGCTAACAAAGAGAGTGAAGTGACATCATACTTTTCTAGTATACAAAATGAGAACACAGAAACCCTATCATCAGCACAGAGTTCTTCATTTGGCTGAGATTTGCTTCCACATTGGGAAGACACATTGTTGCAGAACACACACAGGCCTATTTGTTCATTTTTATTGTAATAGTGGTAGATTGGATTTGAAAAAAATATTATAACCATTGCAATTATGTCTACTTTTAATTTAAAAATTGCTGAAATTAGGAAGTTAAACATGAAATAAAACCTTGCTGTACTGTATAAAATGTTTATGACTGTGATACCTGGGGCTGGGTGTAGTCAGTGCACTGGGCCAGTCTGACACCAGTTGCTCAGTGCTGGTCAGTGGCATGGGGATGAGCGAAAGGGGCAGCAAGTCATGGTTCCAATCTAGCTGTGGCAGCGTGTCCACAAGACAAGGGAGGGGGAAGTCTGTCTCTCTAGAGTAGTCGTTAAATGAAACTTCTGGAGCATCAGACCAGAGGTGCACACATCCCCCAGAATCCCCAAAAGCTAAGGCTTGTTTACTGGATGATACATCAAAGCTCATGAGCAACTGCCCAACAGTGTTGACGTGAAAAATGTCCGCAACGTTGGCAAGACCAGTGGGTTCACAGAACTGACACTGACCTAAAAACATAACACAATGTAGACAATTATTCATAACATGCATGCAGGCAAGGTAAATAAAATGTAAGTAAATGTAAGTTTTCAATTTAAAGACAGTACCTGTCTGTGAGATGATAGCAAGGCGCGATGTATATGTAGGAATAAACCGCAAGAAGAGTGGATCCACATGCACTTGTAGTGGAGTTACAGCTCGCATCATGCGAAGGTCATAAACCATAAGGAAACGGTCACATGCCAAGCCGTTCAGTCCACGGCTGGAGAATCCACATGCTGCCAACAGGTTTCCATGTACGTCAAAGTCGGATAGACTGCCAGAGAAGGCATCAAATTCATGCTCTGTCTTAAAGGTACGCAAGTCCCGAAGAGTCACCTGATTTTAAAGGAACAGAAATGTTTGAGTCTTCAGGAAAACAAACATGTTTCATTAAGTAATTTTCCCCAATCATCTTTACCTTGCCTGAGGTGTGTCCACAGAAAAAGAATCGACTGGTTTGACGCATTATTGCCACTCCTGGTACCTCAACAGTGAACTGTCAGATAAGTAGGTTTTAATTTGTTAAGTGTTGAAAACAATGGGATACATAGCTTAATTGTGGCGGTTAATGAACATAATCTCAATGTTTCACCTTCTGGGTTTCTTGAACAGTACTTAAATCAACCTCAACCACGTAGTTTTGTAATCCACCCATTAGCATTGTATTGTTGTCCGTCATGAGAAGACTATGCATGTCAGCACCTTCCTCCATCCTGGAAATCATACGTGTTTTGTTAATATTTAAAAAAGCATGGATTATAGCAGCAGGTTGTCTTGAAACTAAGCAAGTCAGTGCAGGGAAATTAGTTTCAGCTGGTAATTAGGAGACATGACACTCACGGAAAATCAAACATGACCAAGCCCCCTCGGGTATAGCATTTGAGGTTACACTTTGAGAGAAACAGGACGCCTGTTTCCAAACTCTGAATGTGTCGAATATCATCTGTTCCATGAACTTGGAAAGACGAATACCGACCCATTGTTGGTCCAAAGAAGGAAGTTACATGGCCCTACAGAAAATGTTAAGATGAACAGTAAGAAGGTTTCATTAGAATTTTTTTTTAATTTTTAGAAACCTAAAACCTACCAGCAAATGTCATTCACAGCGTTCATATATTCATATCAACCATCTCACCCTGTGATTTCCCATCCAGAGCATCTCCTCCTGTAGATCAAAATGTGTTGCAGTGACTGGGATGCCAACTTCTGAAACTACACTGTGTAGCTCAGAAAACATGCCCTCCATAAGATGCACAGGCTCGGGCACCGTCACACCCAGCCCGTCGGGGTCAAGCTCCACACCCTGCATTAAACTGGGGTTAAGGTGGGGGTCCATGGAGGGCTCCATCCCTCCATCCAGGGTCCCATGGAGGCCGGGTGAATAGTCACCCATCCCAGGGTCAAGACCATCAAAGTTCATCATGGGTCTTGTTAAATCAACCTGGAAAGCACAAGAAAACAAAGTTAGAAACAAATATCTAACACCAAACAACAAAAAACTAACACCACATTAACTTTAGATTATTTTACTGGACAGATAAATTGACTTCAACTCTTTCTTTGCTAATTTTAAATGTAAAAATGAGGAGGTTACATGGTTAAAATGACCTTCTCTCTCTTAGTGGTAGACGAAGTAAAATATACATAAAAAATTAAATATATATTATTTATATTCATTACTAACTTATATATATATTCATTACTAACTTTCTCTATAGATTCAGCGGACATGTTTAGCTCTAAGGAGGGGAAATAATAGCTTCACTACCTAGCCACCACAAGTAACTCAATGTTTCAATTATGTATAAAACAATGTAACCTCCCTTAGTGTTTTTCAGAAAACAAACCGCAGTTTGACAGCCCATTTAAAGGTGCTGAATGTCACTTCAGTGTTAGCATTAGCTAGCAATTAGCCCAAAACCTCAGGCTAATAAGCAATGAAGAGTCTCCGACGTCAAAGCCACATTATTTCCGAATGCAACACGTCCAAGTATCCCAGCTAAAGTCACTAAACACATTACAGCAGTGTGTTCCCCCCGAGTTAAGATGTTTGAAAATTGCTGTTCAGTGTTAACATTAGCCACTTTAGCTAACTGTGCAGGCTTTCGGGTAACAGATACTGGTGTTAAACTGATCTGTATCGTAGCAAGTCAAAGTCTACACGCAAAATATTGATGCAGAGGACTGAGGGCCAATGTATTTCAATAACTGAAATACTTTAGATACTGGTGGAATATTTACCTGTTCTTGAATTACAATTTACCACGCATGAATCCATGTTCACTTCATTCACAACAATAACAGACGGGGAACAAACGTTTCCGGAGAAATCAAAGGTGCATTCAAGAGCAGAAGTGCAGCTCCGGGTTATTCACGTGTATACTGTGCATACAATTTCGAAAAGTAAATATAAGTAAAAGGTTGTTTTCCCCTTGTTACATATGTGTACCCCTTCTCTGACCAATTTAAGTTTATTTGTTAATTTCTTATCTTTACACTTACGGTGGGAGACTTAATTTAAAGCATTATAATTTAGTATTTTGGTTAGTTTTGACATATCTGATGAAAAGTTATGTTTTTACGGTACAAACCTGTCACGTCAAACCTGAAAAGGGACTTAATTTAACATATAACTTTCTTTACATTAATTTTAATCCATAAAGACGAAGTGCTATTTTTGTTGCATTTCTCAAAATTTTATCCCCTCTACATTTAACTTTTCTTAATTGATTTATCACCATTTATTGGGCTACTATCCTCAGTATTTTGCTGTATTTCTCAGTGAAAATCGGGTGTTTTCTTAAATTGAACGTACTTATCATGTTCAGAGCTAGGGTTAACGGTATCGGTTATATATAAGGGTTATTATATCAGAATTGTTTTTTTCATTTATATATATATATATATATATATATATATATATATATATATATATATATATATATATATATATATATATATATATATATATATATATATATATATATATATATATATATATATATATATATATATATATACGGGAATTAGACTTTACAAAGACCACCGCAGACGGGAATAATCTGCATTTTGCACATTATCTGCACTCTTGCACACTGCACTTTGTTTTTGTATAAGTGCGTATTCTTTTATTACTCTAATTAGATTACTTTATATTTATCGTGCTTATTTTTAACTGTTTTAACTGTTCTGCTGAGCTGACAACTGAATTTCCCTTGGGCACTATAAAGGTTTAAATCAATCAATCAATCAATCAATCAAATATCTCCATAACTGAGAAAAAAAAACAAGCGTCTCCATCCACTGCCATTGGTCCAACTCCATGGGTTTTAATGTTGTATCAATTTTGTGGAAGATGACAGTGTTTCCACGGTAACTGAAGGATAACCTTGAAAAGATGACAAACTGTATCGTAGTTTAGAAGTTATTCAACATTATCAGATCAGTAGATAATTTCGGTCGCCAGTGGCTGTTTGAGGCTTTTATGGGTTAACCTATAAATAGAGTAGTTTTTGTGACAAATTTGACACAGATTACACCACTAAATGGAATAATTTTACGAGTAACTTCGTAGGTTTTGATTAATCTATGAGTCAAGTGATTAACGATAGGAACCAAATCAGTATCTTTGCGTTCCCGTGTTACTTCTCTGAACAAAATTCGGATGAAATGCAGATGTTTTTCCTCTGGTAAAGAAAAGGGGCAGCAGTGAACACACATGGAAATTCTGTCCGGTCTGAGCCGTGGATTCATCAAACAGTCACCCCGACATGCAAAGGTTAACTTCACTTCCTCGACATTACTAGATGTGAAACTTGATTAGAAAAAATGCAATGTTATCATTCTTAAAAATAATTTATAATATAAATTACACACATGAATAATAATACATTATAATATTAATCAAATATAGTCCAACCCCCACCCCATTAAAATAAATAGGCTAGAAAAATTCATATTAAATATTAGTGTAACAGACTGTTAATTGTTGGTAATATATTCTCCCCTTTTGGTCCCTAGAGAGAGTTTAGGTTAAATTAGTTTATTTCAAATATACAACATAATCCTAGTCCTTAATTACCACAGTTACTGGAGTTAAGCAGTAATTCTCTAAGGACCAAAACAGGAGTACCTACATAGAATAGAATAGAATAGAATAGAATAGAATAGAATAGAATAGAATAGAATAGAATAGAATAGAATAGAATAGAATAGAATAGAAGCACAGAACAGTCTCCTATATTAGTCTATAAAGATTATAGATTAATAATAAGTGAATAATAAGTTACTTCATTGTTCATAATAGCACACATTGTTTCACGTTTTTATTGTTTTTTTTTGTAAACTTCCTTTTAAAAATACCTATAATTTCACTACTATATGATTACCTCATTGCTCATATCCAGGGTCTTCCTGCACTGAGTAACATACATCGATTTGTATTCAACATGAAGTCACTCACCTGAGGATGCAGGAAAACCCTGGGTGACTCATTAGTGGAGGCATAAAAGCAGGACTTGCTCTCCTCCAACACAACACACAGGGAGCAGAGACAGAGCTCACACAAGTCACAGCTCACTGAAGGAAAAACACACACATACACACATTATGGACTTTTGGTTCGCGACTTTTACTACAATTGTACTACTTTTCGCCGGTGCATCCTGTGCTCCAGCCGGACAGGACGCATGCGCTGCTCTGCGGACCAGCTCTCTGGAGTTGAACCAAGTGGCAAAGAATGTGTCACACGAGGTAAAGTGCTTTTAATTTTAATTTTAATTTTAATTTTAATTTTAATTTTAATTTTAATTTTAATTTTAATTTTAATTTTAATTTTAATTTTAATTTTAATTTTAATTTTAATTTTAATTTTAATTTTAATTTTAATTTTAATTTTAATTTTAATTTTAAATATATATTTTTTTAATCATCTGTTAATATGGGACTACATGGACCTAGAAATGCAATAAAATCATCACTCTTTTGTTATTGTAATGTACTCTTTATTTATTCTTACAGATTAGATTTAGAAAACTTAAATTGTCTTTGATCATATTTAAATATTGTGATTGAATATTTTTCAAATTACGTTAAAAGACTTGGACTACTAGACTTATACACTCCAGTTTCTAACAATAATTACTGCTGTCTGCATTTAGGCTATGTTTTATGTAAAAAATGCAACACTGTACTGAAAATGTTTCTGACTGTTTACAGTTAAGCAGTGGATCTAAAGCTGACTTCACTCCTTTTCTTGTCTGGATGGAAGCCAGAGACATGTGTGATCCTGCGACCCTTAGAAATACCCCAGAAGTAAGAAACAATGATTAATCTTACATATACAGTACTATTTATTTACAGTAACAATGAAGTTGTGACTGATATGGTTATAAACTGTTGTTCATAAAGTTGGAGGAATTTTGGTTTCAAATACATTCCTCTTTTATTTCTTTTTCTACAGTTTAATGTCTTTGACCAGGTGCAATGATTACAAGTTGAGTCTGTTACACTTTATCTGTCAATAATAGATTCATTTATCAGAGAAGAGGATACAAACATTTTTTCATCAGTTTTATGGACAACAGTGTGGATGTAAATAATTTCAGCAACACTAATAATGCATTGAGACATTGAGATTGTAGAACAATTTCATGATTTTAATATTTTTTCTGTTATTCTCTTTTTTCAGCCATGTATGGGGAAGATACTGGATGCTCTGGCAAAGTACCGTGCTGCAGTGGAGATTACTGATAACATTGAAAGCTGCTTACGCTATACCAAAAGAGTGAAGCCCAAACTGGAGAACCTGCACAATGACATACGTCAATGTGTGAGATCCAAACCACAGTACAGCCACATCCAGGTAAGTTTAAACAACCAAAGGTTTTATCCATATTTATCAGTCTCAGATTCTTCTTCTGCAACTGATTTGTCTTTATTATACAGGAACCTCACAACAGCCAGGAACACAGTCTACCACCTACCCGGGATGGAAAAAAACTGCTGTGCCAGTACACCATGGACAGACTGTTTTCTTTCTCCATTCTCACTGCTCGTGTCTTTTCTCTTGGTGATCCTGCTAATCACCCAGAAGGCACACCTCAAACATGCATGTAGACCTAATGTTCAGTGTTCACTGACCTGCAGACATAAATGTACTGATCATTGACGTATTGATCACATTGGTCAAGTGTGTAGTACAGCCTTCACTGGCTCTTGTTAATAGATGTAACAGTGTTTCCATCTCCCATATATGCATGGTGTGTACTTCCAATGGAAATATTATGTGATGTTTACGAACATATTTATTCACATTATATTTATTGTATTTATTTATTAATATTTATTGAAATGATCACACCACATCTGTGTCATTTTTATACAGAGTACATGTTGGTGATAATATATTTGTTTTAAATCATTTGCTTTGTGTTGTTCATAAATTATACCATTGTGTTTTTGTTTTACACTCATTGTTCCTTCCAGAGAAAACTAATAAATAATCTCATTCATAAAAGTTTGTGCAGTTCTCTGTGCTGAGGTGCCCTTCTTTTCTCTTCACAAATTTCCAAAATAAAAACTACACGATCGTACTTCCACAAGGAGGAAGTTGTGCTTTCCTGAAACATTTTGTTGTGCTTTGGAGATCCACAACTTCCCATTGACTTCCTCCTCATGTGTGTGTCTATTATGATTGAAATGCTGACTGAGTTCCTTTACACACTGGTGATGCAATGTCCACCCAGCTGTGATATGAAGCAAAACAAGGAAGGTGTTGCTACTGAAGGGGAAATTGATCTTTGCTCAGTAAAAAGGTACTAAGCTGAGCAACAAGGAAGTTTGTTGTCTGAGTGACATAATATCGAGATTCAACTCATCTCAAAAAGTGACCTATATGCAGGAATCCTCTCTATGGTGGAAAATATTTGTTGGAATGTCAGACATCGTTTACCAGAGATAATAAAACAGAAACAGATCAATAAAAGAAGTAAAATACACAGTACTGACAGTGTCACAGCAGTGTCAAAGTGTTGCATGACACCATGACATCATGCAACAGTTGATGTAAAAGCCAAAGTTCATGTATTAAGTTGTATTTAAATATATAAACCTAAATTTGTCAACCAATATTGGTTTCTCATCAATGTCCAATGTTGATTATTTAGGGCAGTAATTTGTTCTTTTTATATTGCACCCTATAAAATCAAATTGGCAATAACAAATGTGACACAAAAATGTGTGCACTTAAATTAATTATTGTTGTGATCTGTCATGTTGCAATGTCTCTGTTGGTTTAAATCAATATTTTCTGCACTTTTGCGTGTCGTTCACCTGTGACAATGAGCATGAGCGCTCAGTGGTATATACAGACGTGAAAGTAACTGTGAGACACAAGTAAGTCTTCAATGTTTAAGTCCTAAATGTATGTAGTTAAAATCACACACGTTATGAAAAGTCAAGTAAAACAACTGATGTCGCTGTTCAGATCCAGCAAAGTTAGCTGTGCATCCACATTTTAACAGAATTTTTAGAAAAACGACGAAAAAATCAGCTTGTTTGCTTGTTTTTTTCTGGCTTTTTGAGACATGGATCTATAAAAACAAGTAAAGAAAGAATATGCTGACCACTTTTTGTGAAATATTCAATAAACAGATTGAAATTCTAGTTTGATATCAATGGTCACAACTGGCTTTCTAATCAATTTGTCACTCGTCCTAATCAGAATATTTCATGTGGTAAATCACTGTGTTTGTTAAATTACTGCACCCTCAAACTTCACACAGCTGACAAAATAATCATTAATAAAACAGGCACATCAAAAATGCTATTAAAGAAATGTTGGCCTCACCATGACACACACTATAATCTGCACATGCAAACATTTTTAAAGCAAACTTTACATCACTTCCTTATTTTGCTTCTCAACACAGGAATCATACATTGGGAAGTTATTAACCCTGCCTGTGGGAAAACATTATACTTTCTTTTTCATCACTTCTGCATCATATATTTACACCATTACATATTTAGGCATCTGTACAGCTAGCTCTATACATTATTATTATTATTATTATAACTATTTACAAGTTGAACTGACACACAGGTAACTGTCAAAGTAAAACACTGGTTTGAAGATCCTGCTAATGATCCTGAAAAATCATGTAAAAGCACTCATCACTAAGCATAAACAGGTATTCAGCTCAGCTATGCATGAGTTTGGTTTGCTATTTGGCATTACTATTAGTTTAAACAATAACAGAAGTAATCTGTACTTGGGAGACTGGGTATGACTGTAACATAGAGACAGATGGAACACCAGCATCTCAGTCATTTGATGAGAGAGAATCACTAATGTTCTGACCTGCAAATCAGATTATTTTTATGTAAGGAAACATGCATGAAAAATCACAAAATGTTTCACACAAGGATTTATATTACCATACTAAATATAAAAATGCTAGAAAACAATGCAGTTACTCAGGTGCTGCTTACTAAGCCCATAGCAACTAATAAAACAAAACTACAATTTAGGGACAATAAAATGCAAATGTTACCATTTTCCCTAACTTATGATTCATATCACATACCCTGTGTGTAATTAGTTGACTGAGTAACTGTGACAATAGTCCTTGGTTTATGAGCTGCTGTTTAAAGTCTGTAGTCAAGTTTATAATTTGGCTGTGACAATGTTGGCTTTTTGGATACAGAACAGATTATATTTGGACAAAATGCTGCCCCTTTTGTCCAAGTATGGTTACAGGAGCCCAAGGGGTCAGACGTGAGCTAATGTTAAGCCAGATCAACTAATATGAAACAAAGTCATTTCACAGTCTTGTTAGAGGAACATATTTACCACAACTATATGTTGTGCTAGGGAAAATTGTAAAATAATAAAAATAAATGAATATAGAGAGAGGGATGGATAGACAGATAGATAGACAGACAGACAGACAACTCAGTCAAGGAGGTATTAAATTTGAGTCAGTTTGTTTTTCTGTTTGTTTGTCTGTCTGCCTGACAGCAGAATTATGCAAAAAGTTCAGAACAGATTTTGCTGAAACTTTCAAGAATGATAGATAACGGGTCAAGGAAGAACCTATTAGATTCTCAGCTATGAAGGTCAAAGGTCAAAGATCAACAACGTTTTTTTGCATTCACATCGTCTCACCTTCAGACATTCAAAGATTCAAAGATTATAATTAAGAAAACATGGAAAATAGTTAGATATCAGCTCTGAAGTTAAACTGTAATGAGCTATTTTTGTTATTGTCATTATACCTAGTCCGATTTGGTTCATACTGTTTACTAGAACTTATCCAGATTTGTTTTTATTTGTCAGACACGCCTTGGATGCTGTTATCTGTGGGATGCCAGGCAGTAGGGGTACAATTGACTCCTGTTTCCTGGCATGATAAAACAGCTGACAATGGCACATCATAGGAAGTGACCCTTTTGAGGAAGGCTACAGGTTAAAAGAAGAAGAAGAAGGCTACAGACTGTAGCTGAAACATAACAAAGTAAAATAAAAATTAAAATCCATCTGTCTGACAAGTAACAACTGTATAGTAGTGGTTATAGAAGTAGTAATATTATTGTATGTATTTATATAATATTCATTGTAGTTTTTAATTTATGAATATTTTTTTTGAATATTTGCATTTTATCTTAATATTATTATTGTTACTACTACTACAATTTCCACTACTATTATAGTTATAGTTTTAATGTTTTAAAAAGTATTTTATTTATGTTATTCATTCATTGAACTGAAATAAAGCTAACTATAAAACCTGAAAAGGTGAAAGCACCCATCAACATAAGATGACACACTACACACAACACTGCATATTCACTAGTTTACTCAACTATTGTCCATATTTTAGGGGGCATCTTGGGTATTTCTTCAAAACGCCAGATGTTGGTCTTAACACTAAAGACACATAAGTTAACACACGTAATACCACTTAACACTAGATAACTGATCCCCGTGAGTTTGTTACAGGTGATGCCCGATGAAGAAGCACAGGAACCGGCCCAAACCAAACAGGAGGCGGGGTTAAAGAAAAAACAAGGAATTTCCTGCTGGGCTACGACAACACGGGAAGGTAAAGTTTACTGCGTCGTTATATTACATTTTAAATCTCCAAAAGCTACACCTGCTGTTATAATTATTGACAGTTGACTAGACATTCTTAACTATTTTCACTATTAGCTTGTCTCCAATGGTTAGCGCGTGATACCCGGAACTCGGACGTAACGTTAGCATGTCAACCTGTAGATAGCAACGGAAGCGTTAGCTAGCGATGCTTCGTTGTTAAACATAAACAGAGAACGAATTTACTACTATCATGACTTTATACATGTTCACTTTTTACAGTTTGTTAGATATGTATGGCACAGTGTTCCGCTGTGGTTAGTGTATTGTAGCTGACAGATGTAGCGCATGTTTGGGGTTGGTTGACGAGTGCAGTTCAGACGGGCGGAGTCATTTCCCAAAAGTTCTCATCACTACCTCTGCAGCCATCGGTCAATGATGAGTTCCACTCCAGTTAAATCACTTCCTTCACTTTTTAGTTTTCCAACTTTTATAGTTTGCACAATTCTTGAAGAAGAAACTGGAATGGTTAAATACATGATTGACTTCCAGAGTACAAGATGATGTATACAACTTAAACAAAAATGTGCATATAATTCTATTCCAATAGCAGCAACTGAGATCCCATTGCAAATATCCAAAAGAAAAGTTTAATAAGTTAAAAGTAAAATAACTTCTATGTAACTGCTCTGTTATAACTATTTCTTCACTCATAAAATATAATGGAAGGCAATATAACTTTATTCTTATTATTATGATTTAGTGAAAAGCAATTTGGCAGCATCTACCTTGGCAGTTTCAGTCAAATTCTATGTCCAAGAAGATAAATAATTCAATAAAAGGTAATGCATATACAATAAGTAAGCTATATGTTAATACATAGACTACACAACCATAAACATTGTCTAAAAAGTATTAATGTGGTGAATGAACACATTAGTGAATCACTGCAGCTCTAAAACCAGTTTTATTGGTTTAGAAATTATAAACCCCATTTCCAGATTAATGTGTGTGTTTTATAACAAATGGTACATCCAAAATGTGTGTTTTATTGATTGCTTCATGCAAACCTTTATTAATCTAACACAAATACAAAGAAAATAGTTTTAATGTTTTTGTAATGTTTTCACTCATCTTAATTCATCTTTATAAATACAAACACATTTTGATACCATAAACACACCCAAAAAATTTGGACAAAGTATAGTTAAAATAATATGCAAGTAACACTAACAGTTTGATAAGATGTGAGAGGGTTATGGATAAAATTAATATACACCAGGGAACTGTTTTAGTTTATTACTTTGTACCAAATGAGAGAATTTCCAATTACTTCACAAAGATAATTTACATCTTTGACAAGCTACAGAATTGTGAAATTATATTTTCCTTAATAATGTTTTAATTTTAATTATTAACCAATATATTGACCAGGAAAAAAAGACTCATGGTAAATACAGCCAAATGGGCATGTTATATCTTTGGAAGTTGTTTGGCAACACAGTCCACCAGATCACCTAGAAATGCAACCTAAAATTCTATTATGCAAGGGTCACCTTCTCTAGACTTTATGTTGTCTCAGATGGACCAAAAGACAATGAGCCCATTTATATGACCATATAAATCTAATAACTAGGAGTTGTCATATGATTGTATCTTATGTGTGTACATGTACTTCAGAAATGTGATAAAGAAAAAAAAAGCTCTGGTTTTAACATTTCAGTCCATGATTGGATTTCTTTCACTTCTATTTTGTACAATTTCTTATACATGCACAGGTGGAAAATAATTTAATAAATCGGATTAACGGGGATACATGCACAGAGAGATAGGAGTATTGGGGAGAAGTCAGGTGTGTTAATCCAATTTCTCATGATCAGATATGTTGTAATCTGATAAAGCATATCAATATTAGTGTTAGTTAAAGCTGTCATTCCATGGTTATTTCATTAATATTACTGTGTTCTCCATTGTTATTGAATACATTGTGTGTTGGTTCTATTTAAAAAAAAAAAAAAAAAAAAACGTCCAGGTTGCTTTGTTTCAAGCTGTTTTTGCACGGTAGAAAAATGACTTGAGGTCGAACATCAGAGTTTACCGGTACTTCCGCTTACATGTCCATGACACGGTCATGAGGCGTCTCTGATTGGCTCAGAATGTGTGAAGGAACACTCTCCCCTCTCTTCTGTCTGTGTATGTACCCAAGTAGCATCCAGCTAGGTTTTGTGCCGTTGCTTATTCTGAAAACGTGCCAAGAAAAAACAAGGCTTTATTTCCACAGAGAGCACATGAACCAGTTTGATCTGCCATTTTTTTTCCAGTTTGTGCAACAGCTACTGTGGCTCCGTCTTCTCTTGTAGATGCTAATGCTAATGCTACTTCAGATTCGCTGCCGGGGACGGGCTTAACCCCACGTGGGTGACGCTAAAGTCTGTCTGACGTCAGATGGAGTGGCTTTTTCTGCGTCCATCGTTCCTCTTGTTTTCTGTGAATTTGCAGCCAGTGGAGGTGACAAACCACTTTCAACGACCGCTTGTGTCAGTAAGTCATGGTGACCCATCAGATTCCAAAAGGAGCGTGGAAAAGTGGTTTTCAGCGGAATGACACCTTTAAGAAAAAATGCTGTGAAAAAGCTTGATATATAGATAATAGAAAATGTAGACTATACTGAATGTGTAGGGATAAGACTCATAAGTAAATCTGTGGGAGTTTATAATTTTATAGGTTACAAGTATGCCTACCATTCTGTGTTTTGCAGCCGTGTGATCCCAGTCAATGTCTGCATAGTTTAGCTGTTGTTCCTCCACTTCAACACTCATCATCAGTCTCATATGGCTCAAATTCATATGAATGAAAAATATTTTCCTCTTATATCGTCCATGTTTCCACACGGTCAAAGCAGAGCAGTCTTCCTCCGCTGATGTCACAGATCAAAGTTCCGAGTTCTGGAAATAAGTAGGTGAAACTTGTAGGTGGCCAAGTTGAATCGCTTTGTGGATTAAATATCATTAAATCTGTGGCATTGTCATTAGTGATATATGTGTGAATCGACTTTAGACATGATGAGCTTTCAAATTATGTATCGTTGTAAAATCATGTCAGTGACACTTTAAATCTTTTATCTGATCCATCCAGAAATCAGATAATTTTTAGAGTTTTAGTGTGCATGTAAACAGGCTCAGGTCATTTTTTTAGCTTGTTCTCAGGGAATATTAAATGTTTTTTTATGGGTCAGTGATGAAAAAGATTATGCAAACTGATTCAACTAAAAGATGCAAAAATGTGTGATGGTCTGGGGGTGCATAATTGACCTGCATGTGACCATTCATATGAGGGCATATGAATGGTAATGTAAGTCTGTGGTTATTTCAGCAGGACAATTCCAGACTCCATTCTGCAGAAGGTACAACAGTTTCATATTTTCAAGGATTTACAGAATATTTATGCTTGACTGGCCTGTGGCTATTAAACTATTTCCATCATGAGGAATTCTATGTTTTCCCAACACAGTAGTGGGGAAAGACAAACCAAGATATAGCTGATAGCTGTTATCTCCCAAAGCATCACTATGAGTGTGGGCTTATACTTAGGTGTTGTCCTGAAGGTTAATTGTAATACCGGTAGTTACTGTAAATGATGACCTGACAGTATTACAAAACATGAAGAGCACTTCTCTTTTCTAGTGAAATATTTTGAGAATGATCATTTAAATATTTGTCGTCATGTGTGATAAAGACATGGTTGTAATAATAGTGTTTTTGTGTCTTTTCCTCTTAGATGAATGTGGGTGTAGCTCACAGCGAGGTGAACCCCAACACACGTGTGATGAACAGCAGGGGGATATGGCTCACCTACCTGCTGCTGACCGTTGTGTTACACATCGTCCTACTCAGCATTCCTTTCTTCACTGTGCCACTCGTTTGGACCCTTACCAATGTCATCCACAACCTGGTCAGTTGAAATGATTCCCATGGACAATGAGCCAATTAATATAAAAGGAAAGACAGTGGAATATGTAGACAACTATAAATATCTTGGTAACATTATTGACAGTAAACTCACTTTTGTGGCACATTGTGAGTCTGGATATAAAAAGGCAAACCAACGCCTATACTGCCTAAAGAAGCTGTCATCATTCCACATAGACAGGAAGCTGCTCACAATGTTTTATAGAAACTATAATTTCTTATAGCTTAGTGTCCTGGTTCAATAATAAAAACTCACTTTGTTAGATTGTTACGTGGGCCAGTAAAATGATCGGAGAGATACAGGTGAGTGTAGAATCCCTTGACAAAAGACAATTAGAGAGACTAACGGGGTCCATCTTTAATGATGCATCACATCCATTATTCAATGAATTTCAGCTTCTCCCCTCAGGTAGGTCATAGGTTCAGAATGTCTGTGTACAGAACCAAAAGGTACAAATGCAGTACTGTCCCTTCAATGATAAAAGTATTAAATAACACATAAGCTAGTCTTCAGGGGCAGCACTATGTGTTAATTTATTATTTTTTATATCCTGTCTGGAGCACTTATCTGTCTGCATGTCAGTTGTTGTTAGTTGTCTGTGTATTGACCTGTGATACTGACTTGTTTCACTGTTAAGTATTTTGTTGTTTTGTGTTTGATTTTATGTCCCTTTTTTACCTGCGACCAAATCTACCTTCGGGTACAAATAACGTAACGCGACGTAACTTAACGTAACTTAACGTAACTTAACTTAACTTAACTTAACTTAACTTAACTTAACTTAACTTAACTTAACTTAACTTAACTTAACTTAACTTAACTTAACTTAACTTAACTTAACTTAACTTAACTTACGGCACCACAACAAATATTCAAAGGCCTGGTTATTGTTTTACAAATTTGTGGATTTGAGTTTTGATTTGTAGACCATTAGCAGAGTTGCATACCAAAACACAAACAAATACATGTAGGTATGTATACCCTGAGATGTTTTAATGAGAGCCATTAGGATTATACTATAATATGTATTCCCTTAGTATTCATATGAACCATGGAAAGGAAATGTACAAATTAATGAGCAGGACTTTTGTATGTTTATATCATTTCCACAGGATTTGTATTTAATAAGTTAGATTTACTACACCAGACATATACAGTACATAGTGTATTTATCTAAAAATACAAATGTGCTGAAATCTTAATTAATTATTTTTAATTAAAAGTTATAATTCAGAATCAGTATTGCAGTTGGGGTTAGACGATACAACTTTGACAAGTGTTTACTATGATATTACAGCTTAAGTTACTTCCATATTCACATATTTTTTTTATTGAGCCCCACAAGGTTTTAGTTTTGCTTATCAACAGTGCTCTCTTATTTCCACTTTGAAAACCTAGAAAGTCCAGCATTTGAAAAGTTGATTTGTATACTATAAAACTTGCATTGTTTTCACACTGAACAGATTCTTCAACAATACAATTGTTTAAAATGTTCTTAATCTAACTTTTATTGTGGGGGGGGGGCTCCACACGTCACCTTTTACTAGATAATGGGATCCATTTCAAACCTAAGCTTTTAGAAAACAACATAGTGGAAGATACCTGGAAATCTGCAGAAGCTGCTGCTTCCTAACATACCTCTGTCTGGTTTGACTTTTGTAGGTGATGTACCTGTTTTTACACACAGTAAAGGGCACTCCCTTCGAGACGCCAGACCAAGGCAAAGCCCGACTGCTCACTCACTGGGAACAGATGGATTACGGTGTCCAATTTACAGCGTCACGTAAATTCCTCACTATCTCACCGATTGTTCTGTAAGTTTACTACTGATGTGCAAAGCAGCTCTTTTCATTGTTCCAAATTACTACTGTCAGTTAATTGAAAGAATAAGGCCTGTCTAGTTGCTGGGGGCAAGTAAAATGCCACATTAGAATAATTCATGTAGAAACTTTTCCTGTTGAATTAGCAGCAAAAAAAACTGAGCACAAAGTTATTTCCAGCACTGATGAAGGAAATGGCTGAAGAGTGTCTTACTCACATCCTTGTCATTTTCTTTGATAGTTCCTCATACGGATGAAGCATGATATGCACTGCTGGTCCTGAATATGGATTTTGTTCCATGTATACACATGTAATGACAAATAAATTGAACCTTGAATCACAGTGGTGGGTTCTCTATCTCATATATCCCCCACTTCTCACTGAATTTTTTTTATTTTTTTTATCAGTGATGGGCTAAAATGGATCTTCACTAATGTTATCTGACCAAAGTTACCTCAATAATAGACCATGTAAAATGTGTTAAATATCAAAGTGCCGTAACATGACAACAGTATAGTGTAGAGAATTTATAAAATCAGAAGTGAACATGAGCATGTGAAGACTATGTAATGATTTCACTGGTCTGACACATACATTCACAAAGCAGTATATCAGTGTGAAAGTGAAAGTTAACACCATGAAAGTAAAGTGAAAAGCATTAAAAGCAGCTTATTGTCTAAAGGACCTACACAGAAATTGTATAAATGTACAACTGAGAGTTAGGTACAAACACCTACTGTTGTCAGGTTGGAGGGGAACTCCCAGTTGCTTGCAAAGTTATGATAAACAACAGGTTTACAAGTGTCACATACTGAGGCAGCGTCTAGAGACTGCATCGAACCAAGACACTTGACTAAATGGAGCGAGAAGGTCCTGAGTGACGACTATGCACAGATTGGTTCAGGACACATTCAGATGGAGTTGAATTAAATTAGCATTTTGCATCATTTAGACAGATTAAAACCTGTAACTTTATACTCCATCACAGATATAATTTCCTGCTTCAGTTTTTTCAGCGTAAAGGTGAATTGTTCACAAACAACAAAACACTAAAGTCTATTTGCATGTCGTATTAAAAGGTCATCTGTAGTGCTCAGAGGTTTGTTTCCCTTTCATCTGCATGCATTAAAACTTATTAGAGGTTACCAGGAATTAATTTATCCATGACACATTGGGATGTCTGACTATTTTGAATCCCTTTGTTCCTCTTGAACCACCTTTGCACACTTCTTGGTAGCCTTCAGATTAAATAAATCTATTTTATTAAAGCTCAAATGAATGGAAGTGCTTTTCTATGAAATGAGAAATGAGGGACTCACAATGAAATAAATATACAGGCAATATGAATCCAATCCTTTACTTAGATTTACTGTAAAACACTTTAACTAATATAGAAGTTTCACTTAAGGAAATTATTACAGACTATGTGCTGTTTGTTATTTTTTGGGGGGGTAAAAAATAAATGATATCCATCCACCTCTTTAGACTGTTTTCTTCTCTCTGCAGGTACATCCTTGCCAGTTTCTACACAAAATATGATGCAACACATTTCCTTATCAACACCGGCTCCCTGCTTAGTGTCCTCCTGCCAAAGCTGCCTCAGTTTCACGGAGTACGGATATTTGGGATCAATAAGTACTGACAAGACTGAACACTGGATGTTAACCACCAACACTGGACATTTAGTTTTGTGTTTTTTTTTATTCTGAATTATGTGAGGTTTAGAGATCAAGGAGGACCAGCTCAAATCATTTAACTGTATAGGTTGTGTGGAGTGATTGCAGTGTGCAGCATGAAAAAAGTGATTGTGCTGCAGTTTTATGTTTTTTCCTTTACAGACATTTCTAATATTTTGTTTATAACAGGCTCTCCCAAATTCGACCACAAGAATGGGACAAGTCTGAACTGCTTTGATGTAGTTAATTTATCCTTTCCTTCACCCAGTCTCATCCACAGCTTTTCGATTACAAACTGCACTGGCTGCATGTCTGTAAATGTGTGATTGTCTTGATGTTATAAATGTAAATGAGACTTTTCAGTCATTGTGTTCATATTTTGCATGATACTTTATTATACCCCCGCCATGGAGATTATGTTTTTGCCGGCGTTTATCTGTTTGTCTGTCTGTGTTCAAGATAACTCGAAAACTTATGGACAGATTTTGATGAAATTTTCAGGATATGTTGGAAATGTGAACAGGAAGAACTGGTTTCATTTTGGGAGTGATCAGCGTGGGGGGGTGGGGGGTGGAGGTCTGCACTCTGAGTGCTTTTCTAGTTCTTGCAAGTTATGATGAAGGATTTACATGTAGTCGTTCTTTACTGGCCTATAAAAACAAACACTGCAGTCTTTGGTTCGCTATGATGCACATTATGATTTAAAAGCTGGATGTTTTTTATCTGCTTATAAAAGCAGTGAAAGCCAAATGATGTTCATATATGGTTGGGGATTTTTTCTTGCATGGTCAGTATCTGATAGAAAACTGCAAAGTCCTATAGAAAGAATTAGATGAAATGTGGATCAGTTTGTAAGATATGGGGAACTCCAGACATTTTACATGAAGCCACTGTGTGGTGTGCTTTCACAATATACTCATATACTCAAGGGATTCCCCCCCTTCCACATGTGCCGTGGTGAGGTTTGCATTACAGCGAGGTTTCCCTGTTGGTGACGCAGGTTTTAGGGAAGTAGGTAGGGAAAAAAATGCACTAGCATGTGATGTCACTGTTTATTATGCCAATGTGAAAGTGGGATTCACATGCAAATAACACTGTATCAGCTGTTGGATGCATGTTGAGTAATCATTTGCAACAAGGTGATTGGGGTGTTCCCTGTTGAAATGAAGCATAAACAGTAGAATGAATGTAAAGAAGCCGGTGGTGTGATGCAGAGGGCAGTTGAGCTAAATGTCACAGCATTCACCAGACATCAGATACGGCTGTGAAACTAGAGTGGGAAGGATGAATACTACGTTTTAACATGCATTACTCAATGTTACTAGATGGTAAGATAACACGTATCTAGTATGAGCAACACATTATATCATCCACCAGTGTCTCCCAGTTCCACTTCTGCTTTAAATCAACTTGATCTCTGGAAAACTTCTGAGTTAATTGTAAGTCATACATGAACAAATTAAGTAATTAGCAATTTAGTAATGGTAATTTTGAAAGTTTAACAAAATCTAATGTAAATTTGTTACATTTAAAGGCAAATGACAGTGAGTCATTGGTTTATTTTGAACTAAACTGGGTTTACTTTGGTTTATTTTTCCTTATCTTTGGCAAAAAAAAGAGGCTCCGACTTTATGCTGGGTATGTCCCCCAAACTGGCTAAAAATCACATCCTCATGAAAAATATTATTCGAGCACCCTTGTTTTCTTCCATTTCTTGTTCATTTTAATGGCTGATACAATTGAAGCTACATTTGTTTGGACACATAATGACAACAAAAATAGTTCATAGGAGTTTAATTTCAGAGCCAATATCCAACCATTTTCCAACCAAAATTACTTCAGTTCTTACATGAATATCTATGGCATTGTACTGAGAAAAACAGAGATTTTAGGCATTTCATGTTTTATTTTCTGTTTTACTCACAACACACACAAGAATTAGTGCTTGATTCCTTAACCATTGTTTTGATGAGGTCACAGTTGCAAAATACATTTTAATGAAAATATTTGTAGTAAAAACTATTTTTGAATAGATCACTGAAGGCATCAGGGATTGGACGCATTTTATTTTATCAATGATCATTTCCCATTTTAACTGTAAATGTAAGTACTCAGGGGAAGATAAGAGGGCTGGTCTTTACAGATATGAAAAAGGTCAGAAATTTTTACTCCATCAGACTTGGGAGTTTTTAACATAAAATGCAACAAAAAAAAGACGTCATTGAAGTATTCCACTCATGCAGATAAAAAAATTAAATCTTTTATGGTCCACAAGTCCCGGGGTGTGTCTGCAAGTAATGCTAAAGTAGACCAATGTAAGCACTTTGGATAATTAACAAAAACATGGCCTTCAGCTCCTCACTTCCTGTTTGAAGATCTTTGCAAACTGAATACTTTATGACTGATGTACAAATGAAAGTTATTGTTTTCAGTCTTGGCAGATTTACAACAAAACTCCATAAAAAAGTGAAAGAAAAAACCCTCAGGGAAAACACATTCTGTTTTGTATCATTTCCATTATTCAACCAAGTCACACATATACATATATATATATATCACAATCTTGTCACAAAACACTCCCAACACTAGAAACGCATGCACATCAGAACACATTTTTCTGTTTTTCACGGTCCATCGAAATGAAAGAACACAACGAATGCCAACGCTTCCTCTTTGAGCCGATTCCTCAGTATTTGTAAAGCTAAAGTAGTAGCCGCCGTATCCTGCTGCTCAGAGAAGTGATCAGTGACACACAAAACTTGACAGATTCTGCTCGTAAGGTGGAGCATGCCATACTGATCCTAAAAGCTGTAACCCAAACGATTTGTATGCAACTAAAAACCTGTGTCATTCATTACTTAAAACACACACACACACTAAACCATCACTGCTGTGACCTCAAACTGGTTTCACGTTAACATCTGAAAACAAATCTGACCACACTGGTCTGCTTGTGGTTGGTAGTTCTGATGTTGGGAGTCAGGTCACAGACTGACTTACCCAAATAAAATAACAAATCCACAGTTGTTTTTTTTTTTTATTTACTCCAGCCGACATGAGCATCAGTTGACGACTTCACAGCGTCTGCATGCAGCCAAACTCCAAACCACCTTTTTAAAAGGCATTAATTGTTTATTTCCTCCAACTGTCTCACTCTATATGCTTTAAAGGTTTGATATCATCATCTTCGTCATCAGTGTCAAAAAGTTGATCCTCAAAAAAAGATCCTCCAAAACCGTATTCCTGTGCGTGGACGGACACTTCATTTGACATTAGGTGAGGAGATCCTTCAATAAAATCTGCAAACCTGCGGATTAAGTGGATGCGTTTAGGAACACATGGAGAAGTATAGGATATTATGTAATCAAAGACAAAAAAACTTTACTGACAGTATATGAACTAAATTGTAACACAACCTAATTCTAAATATCAAATTTCTATGACATCAATGAAGGCCCACAATAATTAGCAGCTCACTTGAAAGCCTTTTAATAAATCAGACTGAAAATTTATTTTTTTTACTCTTTGAAATGTATTTTATGTACAACTGAAATGCAGATTCAGTCACTAAAGACTGTAAAATATTTTGTCAATCCTAAAAGTGTTGTCTTCTTCTGCAATTTAGTTCATAACTCAACTTGTCAGTGTGTATTAATTTAAAAGAAAAATTAGCCTTCGGCCTTTTGACAGCTGGTGTTTGGTATTTAGTGACATCTAGTGATACGGTTGCAGACTACAACCAACTGAAGGGACAAAAAATAAATAAAATCGAATAAAATGAAAGTCCCTCTTAGTATTGGTTTATGTAAGATTTTAACTCAGCTTCTTTTTTTAAGTATATATTCTCATTATGGTTCTTTACTAAGTGACAGTAATATACATCTACTATCACTGCTACAAAACAGAATTCAAAGGTAATATATTCGCCTCCTTTAAATTCGCTGCAGTGTTTCATTGTCTCTTACAAACAAGTGTTTGTGCAGACTTTCAGCAGGTAATACACAGCAATCTCGTCATCTGAACCCGCTTTATCCTCATTACGGTCACTGGGGGCCACTGGGGGCCTAATCCAGCTGTATGAGTCTCCAGTTCATCTCAGGGTTGAACATTATATAGACAAACAATCACTCTCACATTCACACCTATGGACAATTTAGATTATCCAATTAACCTATCAGTGCATGTGTTGGATGGTGGCAGGAAACCGGAGTAGCCAGAGAAAACCCATGCAGACAGGGGGGAGAACATGCAAACTCCACACAGAAAGGTCTGGTGTTGGAATCGAACCAGGGTCCTTCTTGCTGTGAGGCACAAGTGCTAACCACTGCACCACCGTGCCGCCCACACAGCAATCTGATGATAATTAAAATAATCGAATGCATAAATACAACCTCCAGTAAAGGAACAGTCCTGCTCCAGTGGTTTGTATGTTTCAGATATGTGTAACTCCTCTTTTATAAATCAAGAGTCCAGGTGCTGAAAAGCTAAAGGTGTATCATTGTTCATCAGTTCCTCCATCAGCATTTTAGGGAAACTGTGACTGAGGACCAAAGGGTTGAGGAGGTTGTAAAACAGGGGATTGAGAAAAGCCAGATGGTTCTTCATTTGGATGAAAATGATGATGCACAAATAAAAGCTTAAGTATGAAACATATGATACATGCATGACATATCACCTTTTTGGAGACTGAAGCCTAGACACAGCCTTCCATGGGCTGAAGTCCGGGCTGTTGCAGTATCTCCTCAACTCTTCCAGAGCGCGCCGAGTCTCAACCTCCGCCTCCTGCTGATACTCTTCTTCAGTCAAAAGGCGACGTGGCTCTAGTTTCCAGTGTAGAAGTCGTCTGATCTTCCTGCACAAGGGTTTAGTTAAAATCTGAACTGTTAAATAAAAAGAACATAAGTAGCGCTAACAAGTATTCAGAGAATGCCTAATCCCGCCCCTATTGTGTGCCAATCTCAAGTTTCTATGACAACCTGTTCTTAAATTAGAGCCAATAATGTGATTTTGACCTTTCTGCTAAATATGACCTTGATCTTTGACCTTTACTCAAATGGATCATTGCCTCTGATGTGCATTAGCTACATGTATATGTCATTTCATGGTGATATCTCAAGTATTCATTGAGTTATAGCATGATATGTCTCTGCAGACAAACTGATTACAATAATCTCTCCCTACCAATGTTGGGCGAGATTAGTAAAGGACAGGGTCACAATAGTGGAACGCAGTTCATAAGTAAAGCATTGTGACTTTTAACCTGAAAGGCATAAATCAAGGACAGCTTCTTACAAATAAAATTATAATCATAATCCAATAAAGCCTATTTTCACACAGACTATTTTTACCATATGTGGTTTGCCATTTATTTGTACCATTACGCCCCCTTCTGCTGGTATTGAAACACTCACCTCCATGAACCTAGAAGCAGAGTTAGTGGATACTCCATATGTTTGGCTACCACTGCTGCTATGATGATGGCGAAGGCTACGTGTTGAATTTGAATTCCTGAGTAGATCAGGAACAGACCAAACAGCTGCAGAGTCCACGACAAGATGTTAATGCTCTTCTGATCCACTAGTGGACCATACCGGTAGCACACAGCGAAACTGATGAATCCCACCACTGCTACGTAACCTGATGAAAAGAATAGAATGGATGTTTATTGTCACTATTACAGGAACAATGAAAATCAATTCAGTAGCTCAGTTTCTGTTTAGCAGTTCTTAAAGGGCAGATATTGGACATACGTTTCTTCAAAGAGGTTTTAAAGGAAATCTGTGCACATTTTTCTGTCCATATTAGACTCCTATCCCTTGCTGTGTGAAGTAATTACCAATGGATATATTTGATGTCAGGTTAAGCCATTTGTTACATTCTGCATGCATTACCTTACAATAAACACTGTATCTGTTACAGCTTGGCAATAGTTCATTTATGGAAACAGTTACAGATGTATTAAACAACAGCAGGTTACAGGCAACAACAGTATAATTATAAACTTCCAAATTGAGAAATTACAACAACAGACGTAGCATTTTGTGTAGGTCAGTAAATAAATGTGAATGTTCAGTGCTTAAAAAAAAAAAAGGAGAGGAAAAATATTCATTCTGCTGCTCTTGCTTAAATGCATTCATTTGGTTTCAAAGTACTTCATGTATTATGTTCTTAACAGTGTTGGTCATTATAATGCATTTCTTTAAAATGGCTGGTTCAACTAACCAAGATAATTGACAGTAAGAAAAAATAAATAAAATTGTATACAACTAAAAGATACAGTGTGGATAAAATGGTCACTTAAGCACAAATATCAAATAATTATATTCATGATTTAAAAAAATTTAAACATGGATTATCAGAAAAGAAGGGAATAACTTCTGATAGTGCTGAGTCGTGAACTTTTGAGAGTTTGTGCTCTGTCCACACTGGTGCAGATGTTTTACAAAATAAATTTTCTCTGCATTTTGGCCTCTTTCCCACCTTTTCATAACACCATTTTCAGTTGCAAAAAAAAAAACAGACACACAATATATGTGCTTCTGTGTGGACAACAGAGATTAGAAACCAATTGAATCACAACCTAATTTGCCTGTTTGTATTGATGGTGTGTGGAATAAAGCTGCACTTAAAACATCAACCACAGCTGTATGAGGCATTATATGACCTACGGCAGATCCTGGTCACCAGAGATCCCTTTGGGAGATGGACTGATTTGGTAAAATCCATAAAATGTAAAGGATACACTTTGACAACCTGGAGTAATATGATAACTTTATAACTTGTCATGGTTTAAGTTTCTGCCAAACTAAAACCTTATCGTCTGCTGTATCCAGTGTTATCCAGCATGTTAACAGTTTAAAGTCGAGCAGAAACAAAGACTGGTCTGAGTTTTTACACCAGTTTGTAGGCATTTTTGTGACAGTGTTTTGTGCAGATTATTTTTTTAAGAGGAGGAAAAAATACCTCTTTAGAAAAACATCTATCCTTGTGTAATTTTCATTAAACAAAAAATTATAAAAGATGCAAACAAAATTTCAGATCTGATGTTTCTAACGATGGGTGTTCACAGAGTTGTTACCTAGTGCCAGATGCCAGTGTTCTCGCAGAATCATCTGGATGTTCCTGCAGACAAGCTGGATGGCATAAATGGAAAATGACCAGCCGCCTACTACCAGTACATAAAAAGGACTTTTCTGTTGGAGAAGAACATATAGAAAACGAAATTAAGTATAAGAATAGTAATTTCACCTTTAAACCTGGGCACATTTGTTTGATATTACCTTTGGCAACAAGCGTGCCAGCACAAAAAAGAGGATGATGAGGGAGGCGATCATTCCAGTACTCATTCCAGCAGAGTAGTAGAAAAGTTGACTCCTTTATGTTATGGAAAAATGTATATTACATAATATCACATCATTACTGCATTTAATTGTAACTTAGGAAGATAAATAAGAAAACACTACCTGCTGAGTGAGTCTGCAAAGAGGAATAACGATGCCCCAGAGAGGAAGACCAGAAAGAGGTAAATATCAAACTCTGTAAAACAAATAAAGCATGTCAGTCATGTCAAACCTTTAAATGAAGTGAGGTCACATCTTAATGTTTTGTACTTACTGCGAAGAGATTTGACAGTGTACTGAGTTTTATCAGCAGGGTCCACCCGAAAGCATGTCTTCTTACTGAACAGACTGATGTTAATGGAGGTCTCATTGTGCCGCTCTCGTAACCAGCCCTGAAACCAACCCCAGAAACTAAAGCGTTCCAGTTCCTGAAGTCGCTCTTCATCATCCACAGTTTGCACCTTGAACAGCTTCGAACTTGACACTCTGACCTGTGAAAAAAAAATGAAAACCTTATATTTATCAATGACCCAAAACATAGTCCATGCAGCTACGGTTTGGAGATAAGTTAATACAATGCATTGTCTGTTGTGATATTACCTGAATTCTGGTCCAGGTATGCTTCCAGTCTGGCACTAGAGTGTTTTGGTAACAGAAACTGCTGGACCCAGAGAAAACATACACCTCACCATCTTGGAGATCAACAACAGGAGGCGTGTTTCCTAGGATTCATATGCAGAATCATGTCTGTTATTACAAGAGGCCATTGCATCATGTTTCCTTCTTTTAAAGTGTGTGTGTTCTTGTTCTGTTCTAGTCAGTCCATTGTGTCCTTGGGCAAGACACTTCACCCTCCTTGCCTCCAGTACCACTCACACTAGTTTATGAATGTTTGGTGGTGGTCAGAGGGGCCATAAGAATGAATTGGCAGCCATGCTTCTGTCAGTCTGCCCCAGGAAAGCTGTAGTTACAAATGTAGTTTACCTCCACCAGAATGACAATGTGAGAGTGATTGAATAATGGATCAATAGTGTAAAACAGTTTGGGTGCCCTGAAAAGCGCTATAGAAATCTAATCCTATTATTATTATTATTTAGTATTAGTATTATTTACTAAAGGACAGTATTTCAGTATGACTCTTTGAAAGGTCATGTCAGAACACAAGACAGTCAGACATAAAACCAAAATAGTGCTGCAAGTATTTACAATCATGGCTATTAATTATTATTCAGACATGTAGTTACAGCTTCTACTCCTCCTGAACAACATGATTTATTAACACCCTTGCTTGCAGGTGTTCATTCACATTTAGCTCAAAGACATTTTACAGATATAAAGTAGGCCATCAACTTTGCACAGCAAGATTTGTTTTTCCCAAGACACTTCACTTCATTTGGGTGGGTATGCGTTCATGGCATACAATCGTGTTAGAACTAGAAAAACCTGTTGATAACGTTTGTTAAACTTTGGGAAATTAGATCGACAGTAATTTTGTGGAGAGGGGTGTTCACATCATTCCGATGTAGATGAATTTGTTGTAATGTGCGAGACAGACAGACAGACAGAGAGAGAGAGAGAGAGAGAGACAGAGACACAGAGACAGACAGAGAGAGAGAGAAATATCAAACTGGTTTTTAAGCCAGAGGGCGTGGTGAGCAAAAACATAAATTAATGAGATAATGATTTTTTTTAAAATCAGGTTTACGTGTAACACATGTGTAAACGAAAGAACAGTATGTATTAAATGGTATGTGAAAACACCCACTCATGAAATTCTATGGTAAGAAATATAAAGTGGCTTTAATAGTTTTAATTGCTTCAAAAACAACTCTAGCTAGCACAAGTTAGCGAGTGAAATTACTTTTTGCCAGATTTTCAACTCATGTACTATATTTATACTACTTAACACTGCTACTCACCTGTATATTGGTGTGAGGTTGGAGGTAAACACAGAAGCACAACAGTAAAAAGAAATACATTTGCACCTACAAAACAGAAACCGTTGATGATTTTCATGTGTCCCGCCATGATGAATGCGCCATAGGCCGTTTAGTCCCGCCTTTTCCTCCTCCGCCACTCCGTTGAGTTACAGCTCGTCCAGCCAATCACAGAGTAGCATCACTTGCGGTCATAAGTGGGATACGTTCAACGTCTCAAAGGTTTCTTCTGTGTTTAGTAAACGAACTGGACGGAAGTGTTTAAACGAGTGTTAGGGGTCAGATCTCTCTCTCTCTGTCAGTCTCTCTCTTTCTCTCTCTCTCTCTCTCTCTCTCTCTCTCACACACACACACACACACACACACACACATCCATATGTTTGACACCCCTGGTTTTAATAGTTCAGATAATGTCAAGAATATTGTGTGATTAGTTGTTAGTCTTGTGACAAATGTACAAAAATTCTAAAGTTATTAGAAGGGGAAGAGTATGGGCCAAAAATGGACATCCAACGGTTTATTTAGTTGCTTTAATGCTTGCCCTAAAAAATGCTTCAGTGATTCACTGAAAGCAAATGATTCAGGGATCATTTATGGTGAGGGTCACTTAAATCAAGTGAATAAATAAATTAATCAGTGTTACACACTAACAAATATAAAGCAAATATAAGTTATATTTGAAAAAAGTTTGCTTAAGGAGCGCTACCTGGACTCAAAATAAGTAATAATAATTAGAGGTGCTCTATTGGATAGGAAAATAGCAAAAAGAAAGAAAAATTCCAAGGCACTCTCTTATAAGTGAAGAATAAAAAGCCTTTATTAAACTGGCTTGGTTACAAAAACCTATCAAATCATATAAAAACATATAAAAACCCCAACGCGTTTCGGCATAATGGCCTTCATCAGGGAGTCAGGAATAAGTTATATTTGGTTTGATGTTTTATAATTTGATGGTGTCAGTAAACTTTTAATCCTGCCCAATTATTTTTTTAAATAATTTGCAAGACTTTATGACTTATACTTTTTTATTTAGCATGTTGAAAGCATGATAAATAATAATTTAGTATATTACTGTATTACTAGAAAGCAAGTAAACTATTACAGTGCAGTAATCCTCCTCCGTCACTTTTCTATTCATATAAATGTGGCCTTTTGACACAAACTGACTTTACAAAACTTGCAGCACAAGTTAAAATGACAGCAAATATGAACTCAACATAATTTTAAAGTACAACGAAAAGCTACAACAACACATTTTGTCCCTGAAATAAGAACTACCTTGTGGTTAAAAAATGTGGTTAAATGGTGCTGCCCATATGGACCCAAAGTGTGTACCTGTGTACAGAGAGGAGGAGGCTGTCATTTGTCATTGGCGGGGTCAGTAAATATGAGATATGGAAGCGGCCAAAGACTCTGATGAGTAAAAGCATTCCATTGTTTTTCTTTCTGTAAACCACTATTGAAGCCAAGCACTGCTGTGTAAACTTTGGGAATGTGAATAGAAACTAAAGCTATGAGCAACTCAGTATAATGGAATGAATAGCATCTGTTATTTGATCAGTTTTCAGAAGCTAAACCTTATGAAACATGTGAAACAGCATTTTCCTGTGAAATACAGAAAAAATATCCAAATGTCACTTGATTTGTTAAAAGAATAGTCACATATGAGCCCCTGAGAACAAAATACAGAAGTATACAGTTAAATCTATTCAACTTTCTGAAATGGTGATTTAGGAGCAAAAAAAATAAACTCATTCTGAATGTGTTGCATATGTGGTACAAAAAATATATTTTAACATATTTTTACATGTAAAAAACTATCAAAAAAGACATGCAGTAGGCTGGAATGGAATATTACCCTGGTGAATATTTTATGTTAAAATAAGGTGTTGACCTGAAGAGGACCATGGGTTCTGGATCCTCTGAACCTCTCAGCTGAAATTTCTGTTTCTGCATATGGAATATAACACCATGGCAACATGGCCCTATTGGTGATCTGTTGCCAGGTAACCCACTTAAATGATGATTAGATTATTGTAGTGTCTGAAAGATCTTAAGTGGTTTCATGTGTATGCTTAAAAGAAGTGTCTGGAATATGCATGCTTGAAGGAAGTGCTCTTAATATGTATGATTGAAGAACATACCTATGATATGTGTGCTTTAATGAGCTCTGAGGAGTTTGGGTCAACAATGTTGGGGGTTCTGTGAAACTGAGAAGGAACAATGACCTTTGTCTGGACATCAAATATCAAATGTTTATAGTAAACAACCAAACCGATATATAGGGAATGTTGCATATTGTTGGAGGAGCTTCATATTGGCTAAGAGGTCTACCAGGCAGATCATGGTGCCTGTATCATACTGATCTTTTTGTTAATAAATCGTGTTATAAAATTAATTAAGCATCACTGAAACCTTCTTCACCATTCTCTCATAACCCCTCATCTGAAGACACAACATTATTCTGGCCATTTGTAAGGTTATTGTGTTCCAAAGTGTCTAATATCACCCCAAATATTGTAATCAGTGTGTGTCTGTCTGTGTGTCTATCTGTGTGTGTGTCTGCAAAGACATGGTATAATTCAATGAATACTTGAGATATCACCATGAAATTACATGGGAATATACATATAGCTAATGCACATCAGATGCAATGATCCATTTGAGTAAAGGTCAAAGGTCAAGCTCACAATTAACTAAATGGTTAATTATTCATTCACTCTCGTATTTACACTTTGATGGTAAACTACATTTCAGAATCAGAATCTTTATTTGTCATTTTGCATATCCAAGGACAACAAAACAAAAAGCAGTTTGACCAACCCCTCCCAGGTTGATTGGGTCATGCAGCCATTTGTATCCATGGCTGCCCTAGAAGGCTGATGGAAGCGTGGTTGCTCAAGGACGCAATGGCACATGACTGAGACAGAGCAGGATTCTAACAATCAATCCTTCGGTTATTACACAACATGCTCATCTTCTGAGCCATGGATGCCCATCATCACTCTATGTGCCCCTTTTAAATTTTGACATTTTATATGAAGAAAAGCACAAGCACATTTTTAATGTTTAAGTGCAGTTCCTCCACTTCTAAATTATTTATTGTACTGTATACTTATGCACCCTCTTGTGGACAATTTTGTAGATGCATTTATACAATTATGTGCAAACAGAAGCTAAAATGATGCTGACCTGTACATTTTTATACACTGAACCCTGAACACCCTGACCTTAGGACCTACATAACCACATGACTAACTAAACCATGATGCTGACTATTAAAATATGGTGTAATTGTCTGAAGCAACAGTACCATCATCCACACTCATGATTATTCATATATTACTGACGTGAAAATATTACGTCAAATAATATTTTGATATGTTTTACACATAAAGTTCATACTAATTATATTTTTTTTGCTCCATTCAGCTTTAACCTCAGAAATGTGAAGAAACATGCATCATGAGTTAGACATCTATGCTAAAATCACAGCTGAACCAATCATATCCATCAAAGTTTTAGTTTCAGGCTTATGTAATTTCATTATAAACAGCCTGGCAGAAACTGTTCCAACCACTATAAGGTTTGTATCAGATATGTGACCATTATTAGATGCTTAATTCATAAAGACTCAAACATCCACTGGCGTCAAAAGTCTTCTACTGATCTCAAATATTTAATACCTGTTGATCCATTAATCCTATCAATACATGTAAATAATTGGTGTAACGTACAGTTTATAATCTTTTCATGGTCATCAGATATGAGTCATTTTCGATGCTCAGAGGCTCCGTAGTTACCATGGAAACACTGCCATCTTCTACAACCTTGATTCTCTATTAAAACCCACAGAGTTTGATGAATGATAGTGGATAGAAACACATTTATGTTCAGTTCTCAAGTTTCCTCAGTTTCAGCTATAATCAGTGAAGTAAATTGGTGATTTTCACTGAAACAATGCAAAACACAGAGGATAATATTACAATAAATGGTTATAAATCACTAAATCACAGAAGTAACACTGGGTCTTTATGGGTTAACAGTTAATGACATTTACATATTAATAATTTAAGAACATAACAGCCCAGATTAGAGGTAAATGACAGTGTTGTCAGGCAGAGGCAGGAGACAAATGATCTCATTAGACTCATTATTTCCTCAAATACAATGATTGCAAGTGACATATAGTCTGACGGACTGGGGAAGACAAATTCCTTTCTTGGACATTCGCCAGTTTTATTTTGCTCAGGGTGGAATTCTTGGTAAGTAAACAGTCATACCACAAGTCAGAGGGTGTTACCAAATGAACCAAAGAGGAAACATACCAGGAAACAAAGGTGTTAACTGAAACGTCATTATAGAGACAAACAACATCATGGACAATCCTTTTTTAAGAAGGGTATAATCTTAAGAACATATTCTCTCACTATGTTAATCTTTATTAATAATTGTAGCTAAATGTATAGTTCATAGTCATAATAAAATTATATCTGGTTCATTTCTATTGTTTTCTTTCTTACTTTCTTTTCCAATCAAAATATTTTAAGCATAAAATTTAAAGTAAAGAGTATAAAATAATGTTAGTCTCTTAGTGTGTTTAAAAGATGAAATAATGGATAAAATTACAATAAATGACAAAATAATTGAAATACAGCAGGGTTTTTGATATATCCTACGCTGTGACAATGACAGATTTACTTATTTTTCACAACAGGCTACTTAAAATTAACACCACCTTCAACAAATGTTTAAGCAGCAACAGAAATAATCCCATCATGTAAAGTAACATGGACAGAGGCCGTGCAGCAGAATATGAACTGATGTTTGTGCATTACTAGTAATGTGTAGGCACTGATAAAAGAAGAAAAAAGGGAGGGTAAAGATTATGAGTTCAAAGCTTTATTTAGATAAAATTATCATCGACAAACTGTGACCCATTTAAAGTATGTAAAGTAAAAGTAGTCATGAAAGAATGCTGGTTATGTGTCAAAGATCATGGTTATTTTAAGTTTTATTTTGTCTTTTATGATTGATGATGCTCGGATAAAAGGTATGGTAAACAGAAATCAGGGAATATGTATAACTTCCGCTGTTAAATTCTCCTCTTTGTCCCAAACTTAAGATGATGGAATTGATGAACAACACAGATGTCACTGTATATAGTTTCAAAAAAGCTGAATTAATTCACTTTTTTAGGTCAATTCACTAATTTCATCAACTTCAGTGCAGCAATTATATGAAAGCAGGAATTAGTAGGGATCATCAAATACTGTTTCTAGGATCACTTTTGCTAATAGTGATATTAAAATGGAGACAAAACACCTAGCCAAACTAGTGAAAAATCTTCAAAAAATATTGGAACAAAAATTAAAGTGGGTTAAGTCTAAATATCTAGGCATATATTTCATTTGGGGTGGGGGGTCCTAATAAAGTACTGTCTAGTGAAGCTTTAATAACACTGCATTATTACTTCATGTTTTTTTTTCTGTGGGTGTACAGCTAGATGAGGTGGTCTCCATTTTAACCACCTTTGACTGACACAATAATTCCATAACCAACCCATTAAGACACACAGTAAATGTGTGTCTTAATGCTAAGTTATATGCAGATGTCATCACTGTTTCTGCATCAGATTTAATATTAGATTAGATTAGTATTATTAATTTCTTTCCATGATTAAAGAAATGAGCTTGTGTATTCAGGATATTTTTGCCACATGTATTCTGTGCAATTTTGTATGAACATAAAAAAATAATGGAGCCAAATCCATTTAACCTCCAACTCAAATTATGGATAAAATAACAACAGTAAAGATAGAAATGCAGCTATTTGACTTCTGAAATATAATGTAAAACATAAAAAATGTCATAACAAACAGTTACAGATTATTTTAAAGCAGGCTACTATATTTTCAAGAACAAAAACATTATATCTGAACAACAGCAGTAATGATCCCATAATAAAGAGTTAGATTGACAGAGAACGTCCTGCTGCATATGAATAATTTGACAAAGAAGGAAAACCCTTAACTAGTTAGAGCCTTTACTCTGTGGTATTGTGTTACTGGACAAAATATTTCACCTTGTAAATTCGACCTATAATCTTAGATAATTTCACAGTAGACCTGTATACCCATCAGTACTTAGAGACCCTGCATTTTAGCAAAACTACTGCAATAAAAGTACAAAATTACTCAAAGAAAAGTATAAATAGAATACCAATCATTTAAAGTATAAAAATGAAAATGCTCATCAAATATTGTCTTTGTTTTAATGTAGAGAAAAAGGGAAATTACATGAAAATATTTACATGGACAAGCTCAAAATCAGAGAATAACATTAACAAATACAAACAAAGTGAAGTATCTTAAGAAAAATAAATCCAATTTAATGTCTGTCACTAAATGTTTTGTATTCTCATAGACACACTGCGATCTATAAGTTGCACATGTGTTAATGATAAGCTGAAGCATGAAACTTAAAATTACCATCATTTTTCTTAAGAAATTTCATGTTATTCATGTTAAGGTGGAAATAAGTGCAAAACACAATTTAACCTTTTCATTCTAAAACATTAGCAAAAACTTTGGATACTACTACTACTACTACTACTACTACTACTACTACTACATTATATTACTAATTATTTTAATATTTTAATATTATTTTACGATCTCATATATTTAATCCCTAGTTTAGTCTCTGTTCGAGTAGTTGTTGATTTACCGAGCAGACAGTGAATGCATCACAGTGTTTTGTGGTACTCCTTGACTGTCGGTGCGTTCAAGTGTAAGAGGTGATGCAGAAGGAGGGACTACGGGCGGTAGAAGTTATCCTGGTCTTCAACAGTTGGACGCATTTCCCCGTCACCTCATTGTTTTCAAGACCTTTCTCCTCGAAGGTAGGCCTCCACAACATGCCAAAATGACGAACTTTTCCTGTATTGAACAGTTTTATTCAGACATTTTTAAAAAAAGAAGCGTTTGTTAAAAAGCAGCGGAGGTTGTAACCCGTTTGTTCTAAAAAAGACTCCAGGAGGTTGTTGTATGATTTCAGTTATGGAGGACTATTTACACAAACTGCGTCGCCCTTTTTGTTTTCACTTGACTAATTCGTTCAAGATATTTCAGCTAATGTAATAAGCTAAAGCTCTTGGGTTTGGTTTTATAATTTAGTCGTCGACAAAGCGGGTATTGTTAGCTTTGATTAACGGTCCGGGGCCGCTGGGTTGGGTGAGCTCCACTCTAACCCCCCCCCCCAAAAAAAAAAACACCCTTTCCATGGGATGCGATTAACTGCCCAAGACTGCACTGATTTCAACTGATGAATTTCCTGCCGTTTTTGTGAGTCTGTCAACACAAAGTAACAGGTAGCATTAGATTTAATGGCTTAATTAGTATGTTGATAGGTCTATGTATGTGTGGCTGAGCACAGGTTGTACTGTTCCATAAACACTGGTAGATTTGTGGGTGACAGACAAACAAAAATTAAAACGTGTACTTTGTCAAATCATTCCTCTTCACGAATCTGAGCCTTTTATAGCTTTTAAAATCAGTTTCCTCTGGGGATGACTCAGATATTCCAGTGTAGTCTTGCTCATATTACAGCTGATGTAATGTCCAGAAGTCTTATAGAAGTCACAGAAGTGGTTGTTTTCCTTTTTATTTAGGAAACTCATCCAAACCAGCCATGGCTGTAGAGGGGGGGATGAAATGTGTCAAGTTCCTGGTATTCTTTTTCAACTTCGTTTTCTGGGTAAGTACAACCAGGACATACATGTATTTCTTTACTGCAATAATATGGAAATCACCTACCTACATATGGTGTCATTGATAAGTGAAGGAAGGAAGTGGGCTTTGGCCAAAAAAAAAAAAAAAAAGCTTTTAGACAGAAACAAACAGGAACCATGGTGAGATATAGTTGTTATGTGTAATTACTGTTATCGACATAATTCATCTTATCGTTTTGACGGGGTAAATTCTTTCCACCACCTGACTAGCTTTGTGACATTTTACCTTTTGGTCAGTCCTGTGACTCCGAACATGATTTGTGGTCTTTTTCTCCCACGTAAAGGCTGCAGTGCAGTATGTAATCATCTGTGAAATCATCTGATGAGTAAACATGCACTTTCACATGTTACCCACCCATGTTTAGTCTATGAACATCTCCTGAATTTTTTGTTCAGAGTATTCACCTTACATGGCTGATGAAAGCAGGTCAGTACATGTACAACTGCATGTTGTCCTGGCATACTGTAAACACTTCCTAGTTGTGACCTGCCATTTTTGTCATTGTATGTATGAGATCAAGTGAAGTGGTGACGATGGAATGTGAATCTTATGACCATATCTCAAAGTGTAACGTTAACTGTATCATGCGACTTTTTTCAATCCACATGTTTTCTTTTGTTTTCCCTGCTCCACTGATACAGCAGTGCTAAAAACTTTAAACAGTCCTGTTCAACATGTAAAAAAAAAAGAAAAAAAAAGCCAAGCTGCTTGTCTGACAGGAGGAGGAAGTCCAAAATGACAAAGCTTTATTTACTTTCAGGTCTTTTCACAGTGTGAAATGAAGTACAACAGCAGCTCAACACTGTATTCTGTCCTCATCTACTCTATCTTGTGTATTTGCTCTGTTTGTCTGCTCTCTTCATGCCTCTGTGTTTTCCTTCGTCCACCATTAACCATGTATTTGCCTTTGATCAAATATTTACATTGGTGGAGTCAAAAAAAAAAAAAAGAGAGAGGGAGAGAGGGAGAGAGATCTGGCTTGGGTTTAACATGGATAACATAACTAACTGTGTCATGAGAGTGAAGACTTTTTTGAAACCTACATACTGTTAATTTTTCAGAATTGCTTGTGTTTCTAAGTGGCTGGGCGCTTTATTTGTTTACAATACAAATTCTCAGTTCAATTTGTGATGCTTTTTAATAACTGTTAAAATGGGATTTGAGTTAATAATGAACCAAACCTGCTCCTGTTTATTCTACTTAAAATTAATTTATGACCACATGTTGTAACACTTCCTGTTTGGCATGTTTGTTCTAGGTTTGTACCAACTGTATTCATAGTGATAAGAAGTTTCCCATTCTTAACTTGACTTTATAGTATGCTTGGATCATTCTAATGAAGTCACTATCTGTGAGGTTTTCTTTAGTAATTACTCATCGTCACCAGATTTTCCCCTCTGATATTGAAGTGTATTTAAGTAAACCCAGATCACTTGATTGATGATATCCTTATTTGCAGTCACCGCACCCTAATCAGTGGACCGTGTTTTCAAACTAATATTTATTTTATAATATTAAAATTCTGTAGAAGTTGGACAGCATTTTGGGATACATGCCAATTGTTTACAAAATAATAATCAAGCTTAAAGATAATAAGCCACTTCTTTTTATAAGAAATATTCAAAATGTCACATGATTTTCTTGTCTTGTAGTAAATGTATTTCTTTTGGAGTGTTAGGCATAATATTTGATCTTATGTAGGAAAAAGATGTTTTGTGGATTAGTAGATTTTAGAGTTAAGACTCCCTCCTAGTTGTACAGTCTGTTCTTCATAGGTGTGGTAAAAGTAGAAGCAGTTCTTTTGAATATTTGCTTTAGTGTTACTTGATCCTGGCTGATCATGGTCAAACAGTCAACCCACTCAATGTGTAAAAAAGATTTGGTGAACTGCTATCAACACGCCACCTAAAACCGTCACAGATGAAGACGGTATTTCTTCATCAGACCAACTGAGGAACAGAACACTTGTGCAATTTCCTCTCATCTGTTTGCCTCTGGTGCCAAGTCATTTTGCTTGAATAAGGTGTTATGTGATAAAGAAATGTAGCATTTTAGTTCCCACTGCAGGCACAGATAAAAAAAACATGGTTCTTACATGAGAAGTGTGGAAAGGATCTTTATACTGAAGGCATGAATTTGCCCATAAACAAAGCTTCTTTCTTTTCTACAGTTATGCGGCCTGGCATTGATTGTCGTGGGAATTCTGGTTCAGATATCCTTGCACAGATCCTTTATGATCCGTGACCCATCAGCCTCTGGAGCTCCCATTGTTATCATTGCAGTCGGTGTGGTGATCTTCTTCATCACCTTCTTTGGCTGCTGTGGCGCCTGGAAAGAGAACTACTGCATGGTCACCACGGTAATTCATGTTGTAGCATCTAAAACCACAAACAACAACTGTGTTGATTGACGTTTGCTCTGTGTAATTTTGTGATCCTACTTTGGAAAGAGATGGTTAAACTGTGTACAAAACACACATACACTGAGAGGCAAAATATGTTGTACTACTTTCTTTCTTCCAGTTTGCCATCCTTCTGTCACTGGTCATCCTTGTTGAGATCGCTGCAGCAATTACTGGATACATCTTTAGAGGCAAAGTGAGTGTAGACTTGAATGATAATGCATTACATTGATGATGCTGAAGAGGGTGTGGTTTAATCCAGCCTTTGGTTTTTGTTCCCCATCAAGCTCAACAATGTTGTCCAGGATAGTCTTGCTGACATGATAGGCAATTACAACAAGAGTTCAAGTGAATTCAAAGACACTGTGGACAAACTGCAGGAGGATGTAAGTTTAGTGTAAACTCTGTTGCTCACTGTTTGCTTTTATTTGACACCACCTTTACATAACACTGCTACATCCTGTTAGTTACTGTCATGACATGGCAGTTTGAACTAGCTATGACATAAAAGCTAACTTTTTTTTTTTTTTTTTTTACTCATTTTGCACATTCAGCTGCACTGCTGTGGCGTCAACAGCTCTTTGGACTGGAGACAATATAGACCTGATGGAAAATCTGTGCCTGATTCCTGCTGTGTGAATGTAACTGCAGGCTGTGGTGACGGGGCCATGACAGATGCCTCGAAAGTGTACCAGAAGGTAATGTTTTCTGTGACTCATATTTTCGGATATGATGTCATTATCCTATTAAAATGAAACTGTGTGTCAGTATATTTATGTATATGAATTAATCTAAGGTCATTTCCACACTGATAATGATAGTTTGAAAATCCAAATTGTATTTTTTTTTGTTCTGCATAATTGTCAAACAGACCATCATATGCACATACACCAATATAACTGAACCAATATCACCCCAGTAAATGAGGTGGGTAATGCTATTAATCATGGGTAATGCTGTGAATGCAATGGAAAAAAGTTGATGTAGTGACGCGGGAATTGTGACCCAACCTTATCCGATGAAGCCTCACTGTGCCACTCGACATCAGACAAGTGAGCTGCTCTTGAATCGGTCAGAGTAAAGACCAATGTTTTTAGACTAGTAGACTACGGCGGATTAAAATGTAGAGTAAATGTTGAATTTGGATTCATCAGGTGACCATGACTGTAACTCTAGTCAGATGTCGCTGTGTCATCTGGACAGGCAGTTGTTTGCGAACACATTTCTCCTCATAGCATTTGTACAGTGTAATTGTCAATATGTGAATCTTTTCTACTTTGCAGTGGCCACATCTAAAATAGTGCCATTTACTTAAGGATACAAGTTGACTGTTTTTGTTTTTTTTGCTGAAGGGTTGTCATGATGTTCTGGTAGAGGAACTGAAGAAGAACCTCCAGTGGGTGATTGTTGCAGCTCTCGTTATCGCCGCCCTGCAGGTTTGTATCATAAATAGTCAGTATGACTTTGCACTGAATTGCTTGCCTGTGTTAGTTGAATCATTTAAATCGATCATCTTGTATAAACTAAAATTTCATTGCTTTTTAAATTTCTGTTATCACTGTTGTAGATCAACTTATGAAGTGAAAATGTCTGTATCTGTTTCTTTTCAGATTATGGGCATTGTGTTTGCCTGTCTGCTGATGAGAGGCATTCGCAGTGGTTATGAAGTCATGTGATCCTGTTTTCATACCTGACAATTTGCCAGCTCCACTCACTCACAAGAACCTTTTGTTTGGATTCACTTATTCGTCTGGAAGTTTTATGCTCCTTTGATTAAACAAATCTTAATGGGTCAATGGCACTTCAAAGTTTAGAAATGTTACCAAGTTGTTTTGAGGATTACAGTTAATTTTAATGCCAGTCATACCGTTTCCTGTTGGTTGAGAGGATCTTATTCCCTTTATGTTAGAGACTTCAGATTCCTATGGTAAGTTTTCTTTTGTTGTGGTGGTTTCCTATGTTCTGTTAAGAAGAAAGTCTTTAAAAATAATTAGGATGTTTAAAATACAAACAAGCTGAACAAAGTGCATTTTCAGGATATTTATTTCAGAAACAGATCCATTTGCAATGTATATAATATTGGCACAACAACAACCATCAAATCTTGTTCTGCAAACATCAGATGTAATAATAATAAAAAAGTTTCTTAAAAAGAAAACATTTCTTTGCAACTCATTTCAATTGTGTTGTGCCAATCCTTGCGAAAGGCACAGGAAGCCAATGACATTTCTCTTTGTAAATTTTTTAACAACGAAAGCCACACAACACATGCAGTTCCTCTTTGTTCTATTGGAAAGGTAAGATGCTAGAATGAAACTGCAAAAGTGTGATCCGACTAGGATAAGTTTGTCATTTAAAGCCCCCCAGAAATGCACCGTAAACAGTCAAATAAAGTGCCATCACAAATCTTGACGCAGTATACTATATTGCTACTGTGCCGCACCCAAAACGTACAGGGAACACTACTATTATATTATACTATTACTATTATATTATACTATTCCTACAATGAGGAGTCTGTTCTCACTTCAAAATCAAGCATGAAATTTGGCTGTTTGATCTTCTAAAATACTATTGACATTTTCACCTCGAGTGCTTTGATGCATTCTGTTAGTTACCCTGCGCTCCCGAAGGTGAGAGGGGTATTGTTTTTGAGTCTGTTTGTAAGCAGCTAAAACTACTGGACCAATTTCCATGAAAAGGAAAAGTGCAAGGTGGTCCTGAATATATCCCATTAAATTCTGGTGAATGTAGGTCAAAGGTCAAGGTAACAGTGTCCAAAAATTAGTTTTCAATAAGAGATGTGACAAATCAGGTTAAATGTGTGCAAGAGGGGTGGGGTTTATTGTGCAGGGCACCACTTGTTTTTAATAATCAAATCCTTCTTCCAAGACTGCCAATGCAAAAAAACAAAAAACTCATAAGCTATGTACAATGTTGCCATAACCTGCACTACTGCGAGTACAGAAATAAGCCGGTCATGAAATGAGGTAAAACTCTTTAAGTAAATACAGTGCATGTTTATGTGATCATGTAAAAGTATTTAACATGTCCACATAAAAGCTTTTTCATGTGTATTTTTGTAATAACTGGAATGTGACAGTCACTTGTCATTCCACAAAAGCAGTGCTCATTGTTTCTTAAACTACATTGTCTTTCTACCCTTGTAAATTTAACTTTGTATTAATGTGCTAGCTTACAAGTAAACAGATCTGCACCTTAAAGTGATAAAATATTTGAGATTGAGTGATGGCTGATCAGGGGGAGGGGGCACCTCAGCCTTCCCAGTAAATAGTCCAGTTCCTCTTATTTGGGTTAAACCTTTCAATTACATTCTGCAAAACAAAAAATCGTGCTAAGCAAGTTTGGTTGGTTTTTTTTAACCTATCATTTCATGTTGTAAGATTCTCCTGATAAAGAGCCTACAGATTTACCCTATGCACCATTTAGTACATAATATAAATAAGCAAATAGGACAATTCTGCAGTGTCCAGAAGGGATGAAAGTCTTTTTCATGAAAACTGCATTGACTTCAATCCTAAATATCTTGCTTCGTGCACATGTAAAATGTTTTTTCCTTGGCAAAAAAGGAGATGCTGACAGCGCTCCGGAAGTGCAAGGTTAGGCTTCCTGTCAGTGGCGGCCGGGACTATTTGGATAGTTGGCAGAGAGTAATACAATGGTGTGCAAAAGCAATGACACTTCTGATTCTGCAGAAGAAAAAAAAAAAAGAATAACACATTGAGAAGAAATATTACAGGGACATGTTAAGGAGCCATAAAACACCAAAATGAAAATACCTTTCAGTGAGGAGGAGACCTGGAGCCACTGGGACAACCAGTCACGACACTGGCTCACACTAAAGCCATCAGAGTTGAGTCCCCTTACATAACAGGCCTATAAACAGAAGATATTACTGCTGACACATTTCATTGGAGTGTTTTTTTTTTTTTTTTATGTTTGACTGGTGAATATTATATTTACAAAGCAGTCACTGACATGTCTGAGTTCAGAATCACTGAGCTGATGAAGGCCCAGTCTGCTGAGGGCGCGGTCCAAATGGAGCAGTTCCAAACCATGACGGCTAAGCCTCTGGCCAATCAGGAAGCCCGGGAGACGAGGCGTCAAGAAAAGCAGTGGGCTGATGTGTCTCTGGTCAACAGAATGAAAATGGAAGAGCACAAACATGATGTCAATATTCAAGTTCACAGGGGGGGGGTGAGTAAAGTAAATCAAAGGGTGGAGAGGAAAAGTTAAACAGACCATCTGATTCACTTGCATCTGATTTATACCAAGTGGGTGTCCAGAAAAAAGGCTACGAACAGCAAGGATTTCAAACACTCTAGGAGTTGCCCCATTTAGCACCTAAAAATACACAGAATGTCTCACCTAAACGCAGGATTCACACAAGACGCTGGTTTGAAAATGTATTGCAGCAAATAAACTGTCCAGTAAATCATTCACCTACTTTGGTACAAAGCTCTTTCAGGCGACTCTGGAGCTGAGCATCTTTGACTTTATGACTTGCATACTCAAGTCCTGTGAGCACCGACCTGTGGTGCTGGGCCCTGAGGGAATGGTACACACCTCGAAAGGTCACCTGCTGGTGTGGAGTCCAGAAATGAGGGATCAGGAGCTGGCGTGGGAAAAAGTACCTAGCAATGAACCGGAGGGGAAAGAAGCAGGATTTGAAGAAGCATAAGGATGGGAATGGAAAGACCACACACACTTAAGAATGCAATGTAGTATTTACGAATGTTACTTTGACACACACACACACACAGGGAATTTTCTTTTTTTTTTTTTAAATAACTCACATCAAGACAAAGACCAGGTAATTGGCAAAGGGGGGGATGGATATCATCACCAGTGGAATGGCCTTGATCAGATCTCTGCGAAGCTAAGAAACACAAAGTATCAAAACTACTGCAAAATGATAGATGTGTCAAACATCAGAATTTACTGGATCTTAAACACTTAACAATTTTGTACTATTTATACAAGTACTCCTTTGATACCTCAAATCCAAGTGCATGAAATAATAAAATAAAATCAAAAATCTGTTGCTCTTTGACACTATAAATATGTTCAAATGTTTATACTCACACTATCTTATAAGTCCATGTACTGAATAAGTTTGATGATAAAGTTAAGTGTAAAATCTCCCAGTCTGATGGGAAGACTGGGATACCACAACCCACTGACCCACCTGACGGAGTTTCTCCATGTCCCTGTAAGGCAGGTCCTTTTTCTCTATTCTATCAGTGATCATCTTAACTTTTATCCTTTGTATTTCGCTGGCATCACGGAACAGCAGCTTGAATCCTGAAATAATGAAAACATTAGTGCCAAGGCAACATAAAGGATGAGAACAGGCCTAAAGCTGCATGTAACATTGTGAGAGAATGAATATAGTGCGCAGATTAATAAAACTGGTTCAATTACATAAAATGTTTCCTCAGTATACATTTTTATTTTGATGTTTTTCAAATTATGTTTTATATTTACTTATTTACACCTACATGTACGAAGCAGCAAACAAATGAATGTGTGAGATTAAAAAAAGGCTTATAATTCTGATGAAGGGTCATACACTGATAGTTCATGGATTTATGACCACTGACACATGACATGGCAATAATATTTTTTAATCACACTATCACATGTCAATGAGTGGGCTATATTTGACAGCAAGTGAACATTTAGCCTTCAAATTTGACATGTTAGAAAGTGGAAAATAGATCCGAGTTGTTATTATCAAAGGAGTAGGTCACAGTACCACTGAACCTAAATATCTTGTTAGATGATCTTAGTCTGCAGTGGCTAGCTATTCTCATTTGTGGCATGTGCTGGACAAACAAATGCATGAGTCCCCATGTTGCAATGTCCAGGAGTTAAAGTAACTGCTGTTATTTGCTTCAGTATCAGAAATCACACCATACCTTCAAAGGTTTGGTGCAATCCATGCCTTAAGCTTCAACCCAAACAAAATATTAGGAGGATGGTAATAATGTGATGTTCCCACAAATATTCCACTGGGCTGAGATCTGCTTTTCCTTTCTTTGACCCTTTTTGGTTGAGCCTAGTCACTGCAGACTGGGGAAACCCAACAAGACCTGCAGTTTTATAGTTTCATAAATGCCATTGTAACATGAGTACAGTAACAATAAAGGATATGCATTCATCCATTCAGTTTTGTAGAAGGTCTGACTCAGTTATTTGGAGATAGCAGTATCACTCTTACCAAAATCACTCAGATCCTTGTGATTTGCAATTTTGATGGTTTCTATACACCAACGTCATGGACTAAATACTCATTCGTTTTCCAATATATCCCACTCCCTTGAAGGTGCCATTGTAATGTGATCCACATTCCCACTTCACATGTCAGAAGTCATAATGCTATAGCTGATTTGTGCTAACCCTAACCCACAACAGTAAAAAAAAAAAAAAAAAAAAAAAAAAAAAAAAAAAAAACAGCCATGAAACGAAGAAGCAAACAAGGGCAGTAAATACTTATATTACCTTCCACAAAAGTGTGGTAGAGCTGATAGAATCGGGGAAACCGCTTTTTAAGGAATCCTTCATATTTATTATTTGCAGACTGGAGCTTGGAAGAAATGTATTTACCCAAACCTCTTCTAACTTTTGAAGATGTGTAATGTCTACACAGAGACAACCTGAAAATGAAAATGGAAAAATATTAAATACTCTCGACAAAGTGAAACTTAAGATCTAAGCACAGTGTATTTCATTATTAGACAAACCACATCTCCAGGCATAATAAGTGGAGCACACATTTTTTTTATTTAGCCAGTCTCAGTCATAGAATACGTGCTAGCTTAGAGCTACTGCTATTAGCATGCCTGTAACAGATAACAACAAATCATAAATTAATGAGCCATTAAAGGTTTCGGTCATACCTGGTCGGACAGGACACATAGGGTGAATTAAGGCCATTTACTATCCTGTTTGTCCTGAGGCCACAGAGTCGGGCCAAAGACAAATGGCTACACAGACCTGAACAGGACAGCGCCATGTTTGACACTGTCAGGTTCCGCGTCGTTACCGTAAGACGCCTATACAGGCAAACACGGAAACAATTACCGTATTGTCTGTTGTATGTAACCCAAGACGTTGAAATGTGATATGGTTTATAAGTATTTATTTGTTTGAAATCAAATACCATAGTCCATACGGTGACCAGATGTCCAGAAAAATTCGGGACAGTCCCGATTCCAAGCTGTTGTCCCAAATCCCAAATCTGGGTGAAAATGTCCCGAAAATCAAATGTATATGTATAATGACTTATTATCCTCAGATAAACATGTTAAATTATTTCCCTACTGTCTGACTGCCACTGAGGCTGATTTAGCAGCCCCTACTGTTTCAAATGTCTGCGTGCAGCCCTAGCTACAATGGGTGTATTTTTATTATCTTTGTGTTTAGTTTTATTAGTTTGCTACATTGAGCGCGAACAAGTTGCTGTGAGGAGGAGGGTGAAGTTGACAACAGAACTGAAAGCACAGCAGCATCAGCAATCATTAATTGGAACTTCACAGCATCTAAATCTGATTTAAATGACGTGATCATATAACCTAAATCCACGGTTCTCAAACTAGGGTCCGCGGACCCCTAGGGGGACGTGGCGCATGTCCAGGGAGTACGCGAAGTTATTCACGGTTTTGTTTTTGTTTTTGTTTTTTTGTTTTTTTGCTGTTTTATTTTGAAATGCGGAAGTTTTATTTTGTAGCGAGCGGGCGGAAGTAGCAGCGCTGTTTGACGCTAGCTTGACTAAATTGAGACGGAGCGAGTCACAGGCTATTTTTAGCCACCCTGCAGCGAACATGGATCGATTTTTCAGTCCGCAAAGTTCCTCAAGAAGTGGTAAAAGAAATGACAATGAAAATGACAAAAACAAACGTCCTAACCCTAAAAAGAGAAAGTACATTGATAGTTATATTGAGTTTAGCTTCATTGAGAACAATGATGGGAGACCAAAATTCCACCAGAAGTCTTTGTCTGTCTGTCTGTCTGTCACACACACACACACACACACACACACACACACACACACACACACACGCGCGGTTTTGTGTGTCTTTTGTTCTGTTTATTATTTTAAAATTATTGAAGTGGTCATTTATATTATAATACCTGAAAATTTCGCTGGTTTGCACAAAAGCACTATTAAAAAAGGTTATCATTGTTTCATAATAATCATTGTTGAAGTGTTTTGTTTTTTTATCATTTTCAGTATCGCGAGGATGAGGGGGGACATAGAAAAATTTCACCCCTCCAAGGGGGACCTGGGCCAAAAAAGTTTGAGAACCCCTGACCTAAATAATTTAAATAGCCCTAAAACCTACGTCATCTAGTCATACAGTATTTACATTCGCTATGACACGCCATTATTTTAAACACGCCATTTTATCATTGTTAATTTTCTACTTTCCACGTTCAACAATGTTATTTTAATTTACTTACATTTGTAGACCTGTGTTTATTGTTTGCTGTGGCAGCATTTGATTAATATTGAGATTAGGCCTAATATATTAATGAAAATTTGAATATATTTGAAGCACAGTTTAATTATCATCCTATTTTGTCATCGTTCAGCTTCATGTGTCTCCACATGTTAAGTGTAATTCAAGATAAAATGTGTATTTGTATTGCATGTTTGTATTAATGATATATGATTAATATTGATTAATAGACTATTACATATTCGAATAACATTCACCATCACCACCCCGTCCCGAATTTCTTTCTTTCTTTTTTATTTATTTATTTATTTTTAATTTTTTTTTATTTTACCCCGTCCTGAATTTCAGCCAACCTCATGTGGTCACCCTAGTAGTCCATTACATTTCAATCAAAATCCCAAATCTCACGAGTTTTCCCTCGATATGTCATAAAACACGTGGGAAACCCAAGTCACCCAGCTCAGTTTTTTTTACTGTAGGGCCCCTTTCGTTTTTAAGGTAAGAAGAACCTGGAACAGCCACGGATTGGAAGCCTTTGGTGATAACGCCGCCATTTTAACGCTTAAACGATTTTACATTTTAAACGTAAGTGTCAAATTTGAGGAGTTTTCTCAAAGTTTTACCAAGTAGTTTGACTACGTGCCAGCTAATGACATGGAAACACTGTATTTTTTAACTAATTAGCTTGAAGGTTTACTAGCTAATGGTGGTAAATGTTTGTGGAATTATCTTCGATGGACGTGAAAGCCTTTGATAGTAATGTTTACTTTTAAAAGTATAAAAATCTGTGTTCAGATTTACTCCTGAGAGGTTTTTTTTTCGTCATCCACTGGAGGTCAACCTCTTAATACAAATCCAGTGAACACACCATATTAACCCTCTTCCTATTAGGATAATTTCTGTCCCACTTATCAAAATATCAGTCATTGAAATCATATTGTGCTTGTATTTAGTCATAGAAATTAAAATACTAGTACAATATCACGAGTATTAAAAGTATGATTGCATGTAGGTAAAACAGTGACAGTTTTTAAGCTGCCTTTGTGCTGCATTGTTTGAATTTGTAAGGAGTGATTGTGACTTAAGATAAGATGTAGTTTCATTGATCTGTGCCTGTATCTCAAACCTTCCCTCTTAGCAGTTAAGTGTTAAAATAAAAAAATATATATATTTTAACAGATGTCGACCACTATTGGGTTTGGAACCACAATTGCGCCTTGCAGAACTGCTACTGGTGAGAAAGCACAGTCTATAGTTGAGGAAAGTGGTAAGTCTCACCAAATTTGTCATACTAATGACTCACATGGTCCTTTAGTGAATGCTCATTGAAAGAGGAAATGCATTGTTTAATTTACATTATTTGTCTGTTTTTAAAGATGTGAAGGGTGACTGTGACCCTGAAAAGTTGTTGCAGTGTCCTTTTGACAAGAACCATCAGATTCGGGCCTGTCGTTTCCCTTACCATCTTATAAAATGCAGGAAGGTTAGTAGACTAACTGCAATGCACACATGTACAGAGGAAAAGACTCATAAAGCACAAGTAAAGAACACTTTAATTACAGTCAGTCTGAGTCACATTTTCTTAGCACTCTGAAAGTCAGGCTCACAATTGTAGGCTGATATTCCACAAAAAAGTTTAATTTCATTTAAGTGTAAATGAAAGGTTGACTCTTAATTATGGCTGCCAAAAATAAACTTATAAAGTCTATTATTGAAATAACGCATAATTCTCTCTTTGTTTGGTTTTAAGGCCAAAATAAACTAATGTGGCACAAGCTCAATATTACTCACGGCAGAAGAATGATGTCATTAAAAGGACACCAAACAGTGATAAATGATGTGGGGAGAAAGAGATAAAATGTTTATGGTAATTTCATCCAACTGTGCTTGTCCAAGTAAATAGAGATCATTATCACAACAATGCAGAATGTAGGTCTTCAACTCGGGTCCTCAGGCCCACCGTCTTGCATGAAATGCAACCCAACACACCTGATTCAAATGGTCATCTCGTTATCAAGCTCTGCTGAAGCCTGACAATGACCCACTGCTTTGAATCAAGTTTGTTGGAGCAGGGGCCCACTGTCTGAAGGTTTTAAATGAAGGACAGTGGGCCCCAAGAACCAGGGTTGAAGACCTCTGGGCTAATGTATTAATAATATGGAGATAGATAAAGGCTTCACTCCCCAAGCAATTTGACATTGAAAATGCTTTGTTCATATAGCTGTGGTTTGAACTTAGAAGTCAAAGTAATATTTTAATGAATGAATCTAAGTAATCAATAAAATGTCTAACAAAAGTCTAGTGTCATGTAACATCTTTTCACTTTACCTGAAAGTCAGCAGTTAAAGGTTAGAAATCTGAACTTTTGGCACAAACTTACACTGATAGTTAGAAAATATCCCATCAGCTCCAAATAATTGGACCTGATAGGATATATATATATATATTTCAACCATCAGAGGTCATATTACAGTTGAGTGTTTTGGTGCTTATATTTATTTTCACAATCCACTTAAGTGGCCTGTCTATATGACTCTTACTGATACAGAATCATCCAAAACTGGCCAGTGAGCTGAAAACCTGCCCATTTAATGCCCGCCATTTGGTTCCCAAGCATGAGCTGACGCTGCACACTGAAACTTGCGAGTACAGGATTTCTGTGGATCGTGACCATGGTGAGGTTCTTCCCTGGTTGTTTCTGCAGGTCTGAGTAGATGTGTGCTCTATTTGAGTTGAATCATACTCTGTTTATAGATGCAGACACAAGTGGATATGGTCAACGGCAGGTCCCGGTCAGTTCCTGGGTAAACCCAACCATGACAGAAGACTGGGATGCAGGTATCTTATTTATTATCTACGCCAAGGAGGTATTACATTTGAGTTAGTTTGTTTTTCTGTCAGCAGGATTACACAAAAAGTTCTGAACGGATTTTGATTAAACTTTCAGGAATTATAGATAATGGGTCGAGGAAGAACCCATTAGATTTTGAGCAATGAAGGTTAAAGGTCAACAGCTAAAACACATAAGTGGTAACATCTCAGGATTCAGACAAGATAGAATCTTGCAGTTTTTTGCATTCGTATCATCTCACCTTTGGGTATCAGATGGGTCAACACCTACGGCTCGATCATGTCACGTGTGAATGAAAAATCAAGCCTTGGTGCATTTCCATTTATTGAAGCACAGCATGTCGAACTTTTCCTGTTAAGGGCAAAACAAAATATTGTATCTGTAAACATGGTGGATTTTTTATTTATTTATTTTTAATCACAGAGGCTGATGACAATGCAGCTCCATTTGTGTGGGGTGTGAACACAGATGTAAATCCTCAGTAAGTGATCTGCTGTACAGCTTTTTCTCAAATTATTGTGCATATGTTTTGTTTATTTTTGCTTATTTTTCCCCCTCTTTTGTAGACTGGATGCAATGGCAACCAACAATCTTGGTCAGAGTACAAGAGGTCCCAACAGCCTCCCATGGGCAAGATTTAATCCCTAATTTTATGCAGACATGTAGTCAAGGCTCTCTGTACTTAGACTGTGCATAGCTAGTGAAAATTAACATTTTTCAAATTGTAGTCTTTGCATGCTTGTTTTTAATTTCAATGTCTGCATTTACTTTTTCTTGCACTTTGTTATACTGTGTTCACTTTAGTAAAATTATTAGTCACTGACTTAAAATTTAAAGCATGTTGTAATAAGGGTTCATTCAAAAATTTCAATAAATGGGCCAGTTGACCTTGTGAAACGGCCCTATTACAGACTGTTTTTGTTTGTCAAACTGTAATTTGGTGTTGTTTCTGTATTAAAAACTGAACCAGTCAAGATATTCTTTGAATGTTTTCATTTTAATTCCTAGTATTTAGCCAAACTCAGATGAGACATGCAGAATTGGCACAAACCCTCAACATTAATTCATTTCTCGTAAGACTTGTGTCACATTATTTGGTTAAGGTAATAGTTGGCGATTTGGCATGGTCACAAGTCCCTTTTTAGTAATTTATTACTGAGTAGTCCTTTTTTTTTTTAAATTTTTTGTCAAACGGCCTGAAAGATTTGACGGACTATTGTGGTGTAGGAACAACTGTGGAAGAATCCTCTTCTTTGGAAAAATTGTCGGGATGACTTTTTTGAATATCTTGTAAGATCTACAAATTTGAGAAATATTGAGTTGTTTTTTTTTTTTTTAAATGTATGAGCATTGGTTTATAATGGAAACATTTTCAGTGGTATGTCTTAAATTGAAGATATTGATGTAATTAGTATTGGCAGAATGTGTTTTTTTTTTGATGCCATTCACTTGATGCACTTGTGAAAATGCTGCCACTGTACTCTGATTATACCAAGTTTTCCTGGGATTCTCCAATGTTGTGTGAGCGTGAAAAACTATTAGAGCTTTGTTTTTGTCAATTAATGACACCGTTAAGTGTCATGGAACTTGATGTAGTTTTTGTTCACCCCTTTGGACAGTAAAGATGGGTAATGATAAACCTTAGTCACTTTCAGGATGTTTGGATTTAGCTTTGATTTGTCAAAGTGCAACCCATCTTCAGGATTAAGAGGTTCATTGTTAAGAATTTGGAATGTTATCCTTTAAATCCAGATAATCCTATTCATCCCATTCTAATGTGACCTGAGGTGAAGCAAGTTCAACAGAAATATATGGACACAGCGACAATAAGGATGTGTGTGTAATCAGAGGTCATGGGAGGGGGGCAAACCAATAACTCCACCTGTGCACAAAACTAAATAAACTAAAACAAAAAACTAAGGGAATGACAGAAAATATAAAAAATAAAACACTATTTTGTATTCATGGTATGTGTATATATACTGTTTTCTTTTTGTGTTTTGAGTTGAGCTGGAACCAAGACTATTTCCTCCTGTATCACACTTGTCTGACATGGCAATAAATCTAGAATTTTAATTATGTGGAAAATGACCACTAGATGGCAGCACTTAATCATTACTGATTTCTTACAGCTGAGCTTTGGCTTTATTTCTATATCAACTTACTTCCCAGCTGTTCTGGTTCGATTAATTTGACTTTATCATTTCTTTTGTGCTTCAGGCTGCTCATTGATTATTGAATGTTATTAGATTTGTCAGTTTTGTTATTCATTCATTAGCTGTTCTTGTTTGCAGACACTTAAATATTCACAAAAATGCTTAGAGTGAGCTCCATGTGGAGGTAAATTCATTGTGGTGAGTGTAGGGCAGCCGTCCAGCTCACTCTGTCATATCTAAGTGGCATTATTGATTTCATGTGATGACTGTCTATTTTTGTAGTGTCTATTATTGGAAATGTTCAGACAGGCTCTGAACTGCCCTGTTACTGTCTGTAAAGATGAGATATGAGAACATAGTACGTGCCAGACATTTAATCTGAGGAGTCTATTTGGGACCTGATGTCTGTCTCAAAAAAGTACAATATAACATGAAGGTGTTAGTTTTGGGTTGTTCCAGACCAGGCTTCAGTTCTTCATGTCAGTGATTTTTGTACATGTCACTTTTGGTAAATTAATTGCCCAACATGTTTTGTTTTTAATTAAATAATGCTTTTTTTTTTTGCCTAAATCATCAAATACTTAATTTTTAATTACATTTTTTGTTTTCTGAAAGGAACATTTCTGCATCTAATTGAAGAATTTGATATTTAGCACTCTCTAGTTTTCATCTATGCCCTTGCAGTGAAATGGTACTCTACATTGTTTGTGGTAAATACAGGATGGTTTGATAAACAGAAATCAAATGTTGGACTTTCACATTGTGCACCTTGATAATATTATTTTCTGTGGATCTTAATTTTTAACGGTTAAGTGTTTCTAAATGTTACGTCTGCACAATGTCTGAACACTGTAGGAAGAATAAAACTAAAATGAATGAACCAGTCTTGAAATTTCTGCCTCTCTACCTTGTCCTGGGTGAATGTGTGATGACCAAATATTATTTTAATTATATTTTTTTACTATGAAAATCTCAGTGAAAATAAAAACCTATTTTCCAGAAGTAACTTGGCAATGAGAGCAGCACAGACATTAGAATAGATAACTTTCATACACAACAAATGCATAAATACAATATCAAGTTATATTACAAAACTGATTCCAAAGCAAATTTAGAGGCATTCAGAATAATTGGGGGTGTTTAAAATAAACAAAAATCTTAAAATAACATTTCTGACAGTTCTTGGTCCTTCTATAAAACTATTATAGGAAAGAATGGCACAGGTATATAGAAGAATTGAATGGAAATTGCAAAAAAAAAAAAAAGGATTTATAAGTAAAAACCAAATCTGCAAACAAACAGGAGACTTAGCAGCAGCACACAGAGTACTGTGGCAGCATTTTCACAGCCAGTAATAAAGAGTGATATTTATGATTAAGGACAAAATTATCTGTATTTTCAATTAAAATATTAAACTAGAGTCAAGTGTATTTGTTGTTTATAGGTAAACATCATTAGTTATCTAACCTAAGATTATTGTTGGTAATCTCCCAAACGGCAGGATAAAATGTAACTGAATATCTCTGGTACGTGCTGTCCTCGGTTAAGTGTCCACTGCAGTGGGATACTTACTGCAGCTGTCTGGAAAAGATTACCAGACAAAACTGTACATCAGCATAAGACATAAAGTCTGGTTAAAAACAAGGGGGGGGGGGCGCAGATATTGGATGATTATTGCAGTAATGAATATGTTTCAGCTGTAACAAGTTGTTTAGGTCTAATGCAGTAGCTTCTCATTTTTAACAAATGAAAAGTTTAGACTGTGTTTCAGTGGGAAAAGGTCACATGATCTGATGAGTCCAGAGTGATGGACACATCAGGGTCAGAAGAGAGGTGGATGAAGTGATTACCCATCATACCCGGTGCTTACAGTATAGGCCCGTGAGGGCAGTGTGATGATGTGAGCTTCCTCCAGTTGGCCACTGCAACATCAAGTGCCTCAAAACAAAGGTCATCTGATTACCTGACTATATTGAATAATCAACATAACCACACAGTGGATTTTATCTTCCCCAATGGCATGTGAACATTTCAAGGTGACAATTCCAGGATTCATCAGGCTCAAATTGTGTTTAGGAAGCATCATTTTCAAAACATGGACTGACCACCACCAGTTCAGACCTGAAGCACATTAAGAATCTTTTGCATATTCTGGATTGTTCTGTAGACTTTATGCAGTGGTCTGACTTTGCCACCATTTATACGAGACCTTAGCAATAAATGTATGAGACTCTGGATGATGTTGGATGAGCATATAAACAATGCTACAGCAAATGCACCCTGTATTCAAGGTTAAAGGTGGTCTAACAAACAGACTTTTATTTTAACCAGTCTTTGGATATATTCAATTATGTAACTTTATGCATTTATATATATATATATATATATATATATATATATATATATATATATATATATATATATATATATATATATATATATATATATATATATATATATATATATATAATTTATACATCTTCATCAATCATGGAGTTTCACTGAAATTATAGTAATACTCAATTCTATATTTATATTGTTCGCAGTTTGACTGTATAATCTCCCCAAATCTTACATTTAATTTAAGGCTATGTTTTGATCACAGTTTTTAATTGATAAGCAAATAAAACACTGACAGTATCAAACCTACAGTGAACTACCAGCAGCTGATTTAACATATCTTACAACAGAACTGTGAAGTGATCATAAATGTCATGATATGATTACTTCAGAGGATCTCTGTCATACAGTTCTCACTAGGTTTACACTACAATATTCTGTCCCTGAACATTTAGGTTCAAGGACAGGCTATAAATAATTTGGAGGCCAAAGGTCAAACTATCTGTGACCTCATGTCTGTCTATTTTTAAGAGGGCTACATCTCAGAAACACCTTGAGGACATTCTTTTCTTAATTTAGGACAAATATTCACTCAATGTGAACTATGTATGTTTGTTGGTCAAAGTTCAAAGGTCAAAGTGTTTTTGATTATCATGTTATCATTTTATGTGACAATAACAATACTTTTTTCCTTTCAGATTTTGTCTACAGGTTTTACTTAATTTTACTTCTGCTAAAAAATTAAGTGTTAGAATTTTTATAATTGTTTACCATGCAATTTTATGCAATATTCTAGAATGTCTGACTTTGACCACATCAGAAATAATGATTTGACATTTATTACACTTTTGTTGAGTTAGGTTTGACAGTTGTTTTTAACACACTTTTGGGTGCAGAATCACATCACTATCACATCAAGTTTTTGAACCATAGGATCCACTTTTTTTAAACATATAAACAATGCTCTACTCCACAGGTATGACCTTGTTTTATACAAAGGATATGGCTACTCTGCTTGTACTGTAATTGTAGTGACCTACTTAGAGCTGCACACATTTCTCGTGGTGCACTGTCTCCATGGTAACTGCGCAAAAAAAAAAAATTGCACGTAGCTGTAGATGAGTCCAATCGTAATCAGTTGGAAAGTCTGACTACAGCTACGATGTGGAAGTTTGCTTCTCTGGATGCTAAAAAAAAATGACCGCAATTTTGGAATCAACATGAAAATTTTTGTTTTAATCAGTATAAAAATCTAACTGAACAGAATTTTTCAAATTGTTCTCTGATGTTATCAGTATTGAATGTTACCATCATGGTTACATTTAAGGCCCAGTTGTGTTTACCAAAACATACAGTACATTTGTCCCTACCAATTTTATATGAGATTGGACTGGACTCACTCTCACACTTTAAACCTACAGTTGTGAAAGAGACCACCCGTTTTATTAATTATACAAATTGAAGTGATCAATTTGTCATTATATGACTAATTGCTTGTTTGCACATATCAAATAAAACCTCGTTATTATGATCATTTATTTTTAGTACATGACAATTGGCAGCAGTAAAATGAAATCATTGATTCAGGTCTTATAAATATTTCAATGTTTCAGTGCAAGATGATGTCATAATTTTCTGGAACTACCTAATTTTCTATTCTAGTTTTCATGTACATTCACATGCAGCAAAAATTGAAGCAGTTCAGTTTATTTTGATGACTTGCAGCCACCCACCTTCCTTTTTTTTAATATTTCTGAGCTTTTGGTGTTATAATATTTTTCAATGCTGTGAACTGCAATGCTGTAAAGTGACAATGTAAGAATAAAAGACCAGAAAAATAGTCATAGTACAAAACTTCATTGATATTTAAAATACACAACTCCTGGTTTATGATGTGAGACATGTTCATTCATGAATAAACCATGAAACTGACCAGAACCTATTAAATATGAATTTATTCTCTAAACTTTTACACTTCTGCATGAATAGTCATATCATGTGCAACCATGCATGTAGTAGTTATTCAAATCTTCCTCATCAATTAAGATTATGACCCTCCTCTTTTTACCAGTAGTAGGCAATCTAGTTGTACATACCTAAAAATAGGGTGCAATGCATGACCTATGATGTTTATAATGTATACATAATTTATGGATGGAAATGTGTGGTATGTTTTTAAGTGGTGTGCAGTGCAGTGTTTATCTTTATGTTTTGAAACGTATGCATTTGAGAGCGTGACACCATACAAAGATGAAGTGGTCTGGGTCATTTGAGAATGGACATTGAATTCCACTGCTGTCTAAAAAGAGACCAGCACATACCTGGGAGGGAGAACGAGAGAACATTTTTCAGCAGGTATTTTTTTCAACAGTTGCCAGAAGAAGTTACACCTGACTCAGATTGGACCTGCTATGTCAGCACTGGGTCACAATAGAAGATCAAGTGAACTACCTCTGGTTAATCTTCTTTTCTTTCTTTTTTTTCAAATACAACTAAATTAAAAAAAGAAAACAAAAGCAGATATATTATCTTAGTTTTTATTTCTGTTTTAGTAATGATAATTTCAAAGTAGGTAAAAACAATATTCATTTTGTCTGTTCTGTAGCATAATGTGCATGATGGAATAACCTGTAGGTTTAAAACCAATTCAATATCATTTACAAACAAGATCAGTGTATAAGACTGTACTCAATAATACACAGTATAATAGCTGCTCAATATCTATTCATGATACATGAAAGATACTACTAAATGATAATTACAGTTCTGTAGGTGTAACCTACTTTATTGTCACCAAAAACATGATGGTATCAAATGTGAAGCCAAAGCCAAGCATTGGCTGATGCTGACATGTGTCCATTCAACAGAAACCACACAAGTAGTTCTTTGAACGCCACAGTGGTTGTTGAAAATCATTTGCTTTTAACATGCATAAGCCCCTGAATTAACCTAAATATGTAAATTACACAATATTTAATGTTTGATTTAAACATATCACAATAATGCTGTCTTCTGTTTCATGTGCAATTTTCATAAAACTGCCAGAAATTTGTTATGAAGAACAAAAATATGTGCTCATCACATCTTTGAAATAATGGTGTAAAAATGATATTTTACTTCATTTATAGAAGTCTCTAAAGTACACTCTTCATGCGTTCATGGCAAATGGCACTATGTTGTACGTAAACAGTTATTTTTTGGTCCATGGGTCTGTTTTATTAGACAGTGCATAATTTCTGAGAATAGAAACTAGCAAGAGTTATGTGATGGTTTGATGTCCACACACACAGCATCCATGTTTCCCAAACTATTCACTTAGTAGTCGAAATGTAGCCCTTTTCCTCTGGAGATGTACAATCCTTCTGGATCATTATTTGTCGTGGACTCTTGTTGAACCACTTTTTACTTGATGAAGTACAATTGTTCAGTCGGTGGTCTTTGGCTTTCATAAAAACTCCAGATTTTCTATCACAAATGGTCAACTTCACAACTCAGAAAGGAAGTGTGTCCATAAAGATTTTTTCCACAATTGGTGGTGGTGGAACAAGATCCTCCAATTTAAGGTAGAAGATACGCTGGAGGCCCTGGATGCACAATGTCCTGAGCTCAGGCAGTTTTCCAAGAAGCCGGGACAAATAATTAGGCCTTGACGAGTCAGTGCTGCAGGTGGAGACGTGATCTTTCAAGCAGGTGATGAGCTGGTTCTGCAAGTCCTCCACACGCTTTGACTCCTTGAGACCATGTCGATCTGCAGAGGAAAATAAGATAGAAGATCATTTTAAATGTGTACTTTAATCAAATAATGCACATTCATAAAACAGAGCTAAAAATCAGGTTTTAATCCTAAATGTCTATCCTTTTGCTAATGAATTAAATTTTTTTTAAATATTACTTTATCATCTATACATTTTACATTTAGTGTAATGCCAACCAACACAACTGTTGGTCACTGGTATGAGTGCACGAGCACAGACATGCATTGTGTTTATGTTTAGTTGCCCTGGTACTTTACACCTTCTCTGCTATACATGAGGTGGGATCGTGTTACATTTGTTCTACACCTGTCACGTCAATCCAGTATTATATAACTCCCCTTTATTTTTCATACCAGCAACACCAAGTTCCTTTCACTAATTACTGCTTTTACTGGTAAAAAAAAAAAAAAAAGTCTAAAGTCACACTATCCCTGCATCTGTCACCAGATGTGTGGCACTGAAAGTGTGTTAGTTTCTCACCAGTGATTATGACCAGGGCTGTGAGACATGAGAAAGAAGAAACATCAAGCTTCATGCGATGGAGGCTTTGAGAAAACTCAAGGATGGAGTCAATCCAATCTCCAAATGCACGGACACACTGAGCTCTATGCAGCACGGCACCATTGCAGAAAATGAGCTTTTCTGTTTCAGGGTTGGATCTGAAGACACAAAGAAGAACACCAATGGTTTTATCAAAATGTACTATAATTGTATCAGTTGCTAACATGTAAATGTTTTGGAAGTGTTTAGCAGAAAACTGAACTCACCGATAAGCAAGACGCAGAATAAAAAGCTCAACAAAAGCAGATTCCAGCAGCAGCTCCTGGTCCTCTGAGCTGAACTCAGAGAAACCTGGGATGCTCTTCGCCCATTTCCTGATGACGTCCATTGAGGTGGTGAGTAAGTCATAGAACTGTTTGATGTCACTGGCATCCTCTTTCTGACCAGAGGTCGTTTCTGTGGCGTTGTACTGAAATAAATAGTAGAGAAACTCAGACAAATGCAAAACCTTGACTTTAATGGGATGTTAGAATATTTCTTCAGTGGGTTTTCAAACTATTATAAAGGATTCTTTTGTTCTCTCTACCTTGGAATAATCCAGTTTCCCAACACTTGGGTTGGAGTCGATGTGTGCCCTCACAAGTGAAGCGATCATGCTCACTGGAGACAAAGAGGCCGTCGACTCCTGGAGGACTTTAGGCTTTGAAGGAAGGCGACCTCTACGTCCTTTCAGGCTGTCTGTTCTCACGACTAGAAGAAATATCACATGAATATTAACCACTGCTGCTGCTTTTTCTTTTCACTGCTACTATATTTTTCCTTCAATATTCTCACTTTTCATTGCATTATTATTGTTGTTTATTGATTTAAAGGGTTCAATACTAGTCAGAGCAAACCCAATTTTATTGCATCGTACCTTAATTGCGCATTGCATACATTAACTTAAACTAGGACGCTGATTCTGGTGTTTTCATTTACAACCCTATATTTCATGCAGGTTTCTGCTGAGCTCACCTTCCTTCACCATGCCTACGGTGAGACACTTTTGGAAACGGCAGAACTGGCATCGGTTTCTCCTCCTCTTGTCCACTGGACAATCTTTGTTGGCAAGGCACACATATTTGGAATTCTTCTGCACTGTGCGCTGAAAAATCACAAGGAAAATTATTTTAAGACAGTCTTGACAACAAGCAGCTTAGTTGAATGACATATTTAAGAGATCAACTGATGCATAGTCAAGACTGATCCGGTTACCTTGAAAAACCCTTTGCAACCCTCACAGGTGCGAACTCCATAGTGTTGACAGGAGGCGTTGTCCCCACACACAGCACAGCAGCCCTCATTGGGATTCTTTAATTTGGGTGATAAGCTTTCCTCCATCTGCTCAGCCCCATCTAGACCACATGTTTGCTCCAAGGCCAAAGCAGGAAAGTTCAGGGCAGATGGGTGAGGATGGGGCAAACTAAAAGGTTCCTGCTCTCGTATTTGGGGCTGACTCAGAAGAGACATGTCCTCCACAGATCCAGAAGCAAAAGTGAAAAAAGAGGATGAATGCGCTGCCGAGGACTCCTCAGACGCCCAGTACCCCGGACTGGGTGAGTACGGACCGAAGGCCGAGTCCCACATTGAGGCATGCTGACTCTGAAAGCCAGGGGTTGAAGGAGATGATGTTGATCCAGGGCTCCCAAAATAATCTGAGCCCACAGGGGACACAGCATCATCTGGGTAACTCAGTGTGAATGTACCAGCATAACAGCCGTAAACCTGGAGGTCATCGAGCTTGAAGGGAGACTCTTGACCCGGAGTGGGAGTGACGTGAGTCGGGGCAGCGGTAAATTGACATGAATAAGCGTCAAAATCAGTTGGATTAGTGCCCACCAGGGAGCTGATGCCTGGCAGGGAAGGAGCTGAGAGGTGGTCCCGTGGTCTGCTCATATCCACAGTTAGTCTGGAAATGAAGTCAGTGCACTGAATTTGTGAGCTGCCAAGGGTATTCTCGTAAGGCTGAGGTCCAAGCTGGGTGTGTGCACAGGTCATGGTTACAAGGCTGGAAGAAAATGTGGGCAGAAATATTAAAACTAAACAAACCAAGTCTAGGTTTTTCATGCGTGCAATGTGTTTTAGTGCATTAAAATTAAAAAGCTTTACATGTATATGTGAATAGTTTAATTAAACCCAAATAATATATTTTCAAAAGTTAAGAAAACTACAGTAATTTTTCAAAAAAATCTCTAAACATTCCAATTGAAGGTCTCATTCAATGCATTATATTCTAATACTAATATTTTGTGATTGTCAGCTCTATGAATAAAACTGATTAGACATATTTTACAGTGCAGTCCCACAGTCGCACATGTAAGATCAATTTCCTCATCACAATGACCACAACAACCTGTAAAACTAGCTATGCAATGTCATCTGTGCCTCCTACTACATACCACCGGTGTCTAAATGCAGATGCTATGCACAATTTTACAGGAAAGTCATTCTACAAAACCCTTAACCTGAAAAGAAAAACTTTACAGACCATTTATTTCACTGTCCTGTTTTTATTATTATTATTATTATTATTATTATTATTATTATTATTATTATTATTATTATTATTATTATTATTATTATTATTATTATTATTATTATTATTATTATTATTATTATTATTATTATTATTATTTAATCATGCCTATTGCCACAGATTTAAAATCATATTCCTGGAATACCTTGACAGTTTTCTGCTTTTAATAGGAAGTACTCTGAATCATGTAATTTAATCCCTACTACGGGTTAGTAGTAACGTGTATAGTATTTTATAGTACCTGGCAAGTGGCCTATAATGTATCGAGTGTATTTTAGACATGGGCAACACTCCAACAACTGAGCCAACTGTCAGACACATTAAACATCATGTCTGCATCCCTGTCACATGGCTCATATGGCTGATTCAGAATCTGAATTATTAAAAGGCTCAATTAATTCCAAGGCAAGGTTTTTAATATATGAGAAATATGTCCTGATATGTCCAGTTAAACTAAACAAATCCTTATTTAATACATCCTTGAATGCCTCACATACAGTTGCCTTCAGGAACAAACTGAGACCATTGAGCTGGAGCTGATGTCATCAGACAGTGCCCAACCTTCTTAGGGTCTTTCAACCCTTAACCACTTCACCCTCCAGTTGGTGGGTCAGCAGTGGTGGCCCAGTCACTGCCTGTCAGGTCCAGGTCTCCAGCCTTCCTCCCTTTTATGCTATTGCTAATATTAGAATTAGGATCCTTAAGATGTCCAGTGTAGTGAGTAGTGTCCACACAGACTGCGCTGGGAAAAACCCCTACCTCCAACTTTAATGGGAAACATCCATGTCTGCCATTCTCCATAACAGGTACAATTTAAAACTGAGAAACTGGATATTTACAGCATTATTTGTTCTTACAATTGCACATGTACCTTGCATAAGTTACACTACATGGATTAAAAAAAACATGGCATCACACTAACAAACTGTAGGACTTCCTATTCATTGTAATTTGTAATATGCTTATGGTTAAAAAAAAAACCAAACATTCTTCATTTGTTACCATGATAAATATCAAATCTGTATTTCTTTTCAAAGCTGTTTCTACTTCATAAGTGCATGTTGTAGAAACCAAATGATTATTTACGCACAGAATGTGACAAATATGTCAGGAATCACAAAGGTAGAAAATTTTTAAACAATTGAAACTGAATGATTTTGTAATGTTAGATGACAACGTAAACCATATTAACACCGATGAAGCAATAAAAACGCACATTGCAATGATATTTATCGCAATATTAACAGAAATGGAAAAACATATTTAATAGCCATACTGTTTTGTTTTCTCTTTTATTTATATCTGAATTGCTATAACGATGAGAGAGCACCTGTAGAATAGCATTAGCTACATCTTCCTGATGTTCAGTATGTGCAGCTGTAGCGCAGTATAATGAATAAAGAGCTCATTTATATATTTGTAACATATGAAATAATAAAGTGTCTCACCTGTCTGCAGGAGGGAACTCTAAACTGTCCGTACTCCACCAACACCATCAGTCATGTTCGATGTGTCTCAGCTGAGAAGCAGTCTCTCAACTCTCACAACCACCGCACATTTATAAGTATTTGTTTCACTGTACCCATGACGTCAGAGAAAGGTTTCCATACAAGGCCGGTCGGTGGGCGGGGAGATTTCCACGTCTCGACCAATCACAGTGCGTCTTCAATAGAATAGTCGTTCAATGACGCACACCGGGATTCCGTTGACGCGCATACGGCGAAGAACCGCAGCATTGTCTCCTCACACACACACACACACACACACACACACACACACACACACACACACACACACACACACGGACGCGCCTGGTCAAATACAACCTGATAAAACCTGTTATTTTAAGCAGCAAGCAACACATTCTGAGGAGCGCATCAATAATTATGTAAAGATATCAGCCCACTAGGTGTCTGTTTATTATAGACGTTACGTTTTGCTGATTAAATGGAAAAATATGATTACATAATCGATAAAGGGAAGACACAGTAGCTTTCCCTTTGTGTTATTTTATCTGATTGTAGTGGCGATTATGAAGAGAGATGGATGCATCATACTGTAAGAGCTAAAAAAACCCAAAACAAAACAAAACAGGCAACAACAACATTGTATAGGTGCAAAAAAGAAGATTTTTTTTTAAACTTTTCAAACAATTTTATTACAAAACACTGACAGTCCACAAGAAAAGCAATTATTTGAGGGAACAAACTACAGAAAAACTGAACAAAAAAACTATAAACACAATGAAACCCATGACAATAAAAACAAAACAACAAGAAACTAAATTAGTAAGTTAATCTAGTTAATTAATAAGCAAAGAAAAACAACAACAAACTAGAAGAAAAAACAAGCATGAAGAAAAAGAAGATTTTTTTATTTCGAACATTCATAATGAAATAAAGTAAACATAAACAATACAGCAGAAAATACTTTGGCAATTGTGTAAAAAACAAACCAGAATAGACATTAAAGACAACTATTCTACAAAACAGGTGCAGTTATCACTGTTTTGACAGACCATAAATAATCCTAATGAATAAGAAGAACTCCATTTTCAAAACAATTTGTGTTCGAAATGGAATAGGATGAAGCAATGCTTATCCAGTCTTATCCCAATGTGGAACCTGAATGATGACAATGAACTTTCTTCAATTAAGAGTATACAGTCACTTGCACAAACAACTGTGCTCAAATATACAAATATTAACCTTACATAATGATAGATAGATAGATAGATAGATAGATAGATAGATAGATAGATAGATAGATAGATAGATAGATAGA